>CM062295.1:545049368-545087594 GCA_031216915.1 Pictodentalium vernedei | reverse complement strand
ATTTTGATTTGCTGCTCACATAAACATTGTCTGGGATAACTTTGAAAACCACGGTGATTAACTTTGATTGTATGCAGTTGAAAGAGTTATTGCCCTTTGTTTTTTTCTGTTTTACAGGAAATTTTTTTCTGTTTTACAGGAAATTTTCATTTTAATTTCTATGTGTTAATTTGAACACTATGATTTGTGTAGAAACCAGGAAGCTATTTCATTTTGTTTATTGCCTTTTAGGTGAAATTTCAATGTTTCTACCACAACTTGACCAAATTTAACTGGATTTTGATGAATTTCAATATGTTCATTTTACAAGTGGTATTGTGAAGAAATCTATCCATCCATACATCCATCCATCCGTACATCTATTTGTCCATAAATTCATCCAGAACACTTAATTATGATAACTTGAAAATAGTTATTGGATGTCATTCAGTTTCATCATACTGCTTTATATTATTGATGTCTGGAACATATTTGATAGCCGCTTCTTTTCCAGAAATATCAAATTGTCCTTCAGTCATTGAATTTTGCTCAGAATTTCAATGCTTATGCAATAACTTGAGCAGTAATTATACGATTCTAATAAATTTTTATATAATATACAATTAGCATCCCATAGTGAATAATTTCTTTTGTTTTTACACCGTTCCATCCATCCTTACATCCAAAACACTTTTGTTTATGTGATATGTGAACAGTTTTTATCTGTTTGTGCTGGGAGTGTAGTGACTCAGTAGATAGAGATGCAGGCAGCAAGCTGAGAGTTCCTCATTTTGATTCCCCCTTGCTGCAACCACGTTGTGTCCTTGGACAAGGCACGGTGGCATTGTGTACGAAGGTATACTGTACATCGATGTTGCACTTGTCTTCAACCAATGCTAACCCTGCTTGTGTGGAGTTAGTATGTTGGGTAGTCTGTCAGTTGCTTGCCTGTTCTATCCGGGTACTCTGGCTTCCTCCACCCATAAAACTGTCAGATACGAGGTGACCCTGGCTGTTGAAAGTGTCATTAAACCCCAATAAATAAATAAATAAATAAGTAAATAATCTGTTTGTGCTGCTTTATATTAACAATGTCTTGGACAGGTTGAATAAAAACTACTATTTCTTGTATATTTACCGTTTAGGGTCAAATTCCGGCTTTGATTACTCTTCACTGTTACAGAACAGGTGCCCCAACATGCAGTCCCTGGGCAAACCTACAGGTTACGTTACATTGCAAGTACTTTGGTAGTTGTTTCTTGGCAAGTCTTGGCATTTTTTGGGCTGCCTTTATAGACAGCCAACACTTGCCTATAAATAGCAGCAGAGGCATTGCGAGTGAATTGTAAAAGTGTAAAAAAATGTCATGGCCTTTAAGAGTTAAGGGGGTTATTGCCTTGTGGTTTCTTTTTTATTTTGCTTCAAATTTTAATGTTTATACAGTAACTTAAACAGTAAATATTAGCTTTCATTAAATTATGATATTTTGCATTCAATCAACAGTGTGTGAAAGAAACAGTGATTTGTCATTTGTCAGAAATTTAAAGTTATTTTGCAGTATTTTTTGTGCAGTTTTTCTTAAGATTTCATTATTTATGAGATAACTTAACTAATACAGTAATTATAGGATTTTGAAAAAAATTCAGTTATTACTCTTCTGCTTTTACCATGGTTCAACTGGTGCACATGTGGGTGGGGAACTTACTTTATGCTGCAATGATCTTTCTTGTTTACATTTGTACCAATTTTGAATGTTTGTAGTGTGTAGGATTGCAAAATTAAATTGACCAATTGTCTCACACCTGGAGCACAATCAGCTTTTTTATATAGATTCTGACATATGTGAAAAGGAGGTTTTTAATTTTCAAAATTGAGAAGTGTTGTAGGTTATGTTAAATAGGTTTGCTGAGAATTAAGACTGAGCACTGTTTGTGACTGCAGTATTTCAATTTAGGGATTACATATGCTGGATACATTATCTGAGCAAAATCTAATGACTTTCTTTTTGAGGTAATTTTACATTTTATTGTTTGCAGCCTTTAAAAGCCCGTAAACAGTTAAAACAAAACATATTAAGTACAGAATTACAACTTTTTATTACATAGGCAAACTTAACTGTTCAGGAAGCAAGACTGAATGTTGCTAATGGAGATCTGGACAGTGCCCAAGCACAGTTGAATGAAAAAGAAAATGAGCTGAAAGAGGTGCAGGCTTTGTATGACAAAGCCATGAGAGAAAAACAAGCTTTAATGGATGATGCCGAAACATGTAGAAGAAAAATGAATGCAGCATCTGCTCTGATTAATGGTCTGGGTGGAGAAAGAGAGAGATGGACTGAACAGAGCAAAGAATTTAAAGCCCAAATTGGAAGGTAAAATTTGCTTTATTGCTTGACACTGTCAACTGCAGTTGTGAATCCGAGCTTTTGGTGGGGATGAAGGCGGGGTATACAGTTCCAGGCTGACTACCTCCAGAAAAACCCTACCGCAACAGATCTGTGTCCTGACAGTGATGTCAAACACCTGCCATTTAAAGCAAGTCATAAAAAGCACATGAAAAATAAGTCATATTTTTATACTGTAACCTATGACCCAGACTTAGCTTGTGCTAACCCAAAAATATCTAGGGCCAAACACAAATTTTGCCCCCAATCCCCAACATTTGCATGCAAAACCGAAAATTAGAAGTACTATCTGGCCATCCATACATTTTACCCTCTGTGCATGCGCAGACACCAGGAAGTCACCGAATCTGGCGCCAATAAATCATTCTTTGTTTGGCCCTTGTCAGATAACAACAAACTGACATTTGTGCTTTTCAAATCTCAATTAATAATAATGACAGACACAAATCAATGGTTAAATTGATGGATCCAAGGACAGAACTGGATGAAGGAAGGAAGAAACGGTGGTTTGAAACGTTCAGGGCTGTAATTTTATAATATTATTAAAATTAGTTCATGTTCCCTAATTTCGGGACATGAGCCTGACGTTATCACTGATTGATTATGATCTATCCACTGTTTATTTAGTATTCCTTCCCTGCCTTCCCTTGATCCCCCCAGTTAAGCTCCCAAGCTTTTTGGCTTGTTTTAATGAACTTTTTTTATAAAATTTCTTTGGAGTTTAACGTATTATACAGAAGATTATTCTGTACATCCCCAGGGTTATGTCCTCATCCTTAGGGTGTTTGGGCATTTTGGTCATGCATCATACATCCAATGTATCGTTTTTTCTTCTGAGGAAGATCTTGCTTTACATCGGATAGTCTTGTTTCTGTTACTGACTTCGGGCCGTGTTGCCTGGGGTCTTGATTCCGTTTTTTTGTTTACTTTTACATTACTCTAGGTAGTTTCCTATTTTTGTTTAGGAACGACAGTTGTAAGTAACATTAAATATTCTGATAGTGTGGTAGTTAATTTTTCACAGATTTTATAATTTTGTCCACACTTAGGCTTTTTTGGGCTCAACATTCCATTTGGGAACTTGGGCTCTTATATTAGAAAAAATTTTATTTTATTTTTTAAAGAGTTTTTCTTTTGGATATATTTATTTCATTGATTATATTTTAATGTTATCTTATATTATATGTAGATTTGGTGGTGGTACAATGACATATATTAGAATTTAATTAATTATATTTATCCAATAGTATGGCAAATAGAGGAAGCCTTTCCTCTATTTACTTGGTCGTTGTAATGAGTTTAGTTGATGTACTACCACTAATTCTACTCCATGTGTCAGATTTGATCATCTGGATGACGGGCGTCATGATTTGTGCTGGGCGAGTGGACTCTATCGGTCCTATTGCGGCGAGGGGACTCTGCTGGTCCTCTCGTCAAAATGTCACTATAGGTTTTTAGTTTCTATTTACAGAGGAACAAGAACATGGTGTGGTTTCGTGATGCCGTCAGGGAGTGTGCTTCTGTTGTCGCATTATACTTTAAGAGCTAGCTGGAAAGTGCTCAATGATATTAGACGAGGACTAGACTACAAACGCGAGTTTACGTCCCTTGTCGACAGCTAGCTCAAATCTAGCAGATCTATCACGACATAAAATACGGGTGGTGTGATGCCGGGTATGTCCGTAGCGGTCAAGAAGAGGAATAAGGGTGTAGTGAGCACTATAAAGATACGAACATGCTCACCCTGCGACGACGGAAAGGAGGAAGCACGGGAAGGAGGAAGTAGACAAGTTCTGAGGTATGCTCATCCAGGTCCTCCGTGATCGCGAGCAAGAGAGAGGCCCCTCTCTCTTATAACAACATCTGGGGTCAGAGGTTGTTGGTAGGAACTTGTGTCAGTTGGAACTTACGTCCACGGGACGCTCCTTCCATAGACTGCCGGGGTCGGCTAGTCTTATAGCTTCCTCTATGTTTGAAAAGCACACATGACCGCACAAGTCCGTTGTCGTCAGCTAGCTCGACCGGTGAAGTGGTTACTCAGGCCTCTGAGAACTGTGATGCCAGGTGAAAACGATCCGGAGTAGGAGATGATATAGGGTGGTGCAAACACTATGATATGCAACCATGCTCACCCAGTAAAGACGGAAGGAGGAAACCGGTAAGTTCTGAGGTACGCTCGTCCAGGTCATCCAGAACCGCGAGCAAGAGAGAGGCCTCTCTCTCTTACAGCATCATCTGGGGACAGATGTTGTTGGTAGGTACTTGCGTCAGTCGGAGGTATACGTCCATGCCTCCTGTCCGGGATGTCCCGTCTAATAGGTAGCCGGGGCGGATAGTCTTATGGTTTCCTCTACATAACAGACAAAGTGATCTTTATATTGCACAGGGCTATAAACCCGATGAGTGGTTTCAGTTCCCTGACCCCGGTGAAATGGTTAAGATTGAATACGAAGGACCGTGACTCCGGATGTTTTGCATATGCATTGTATTCAGAGCTAGTGAAAAAGTGCTCAAGGATTTTAGACAAGGGTTAGGCTTCAAAAGAGGTTTACATCCCTTGTCTCCAGCTAGCTCATCTGGCAGATCTATCACGTAGACTCGTGTGACGCTGGGTATGTCCGTAGCGGTTGAGAGAGAATAAGGGTGTAGCGAGCACTGTTTAATCGAATCATGCTCACCCAGTGTTGATGGAAGGATGAAGACGGGAAGTTCTGAGGTACGCTCGTCCAGGTCTCCCCGGACCGTGAGCAAGAGGGAGACCCCTCTCTCTCTTTTAACAACATCTGGAGCCGGGAGTTGTTGGCAGGACCTTGTGTCAGTCAGCTTACGTACATAGCTATTGTCCGGTAGGCTTAGTTCAATTCTTAGCCAGGGATGGCTACAGTTTTGCTTCCTTAGCATCTACCAAGCACTCCCGACCGCACCTTGGCTAAGTGACAAAGGATTTCCAGTCTGCATCGTCAAAAGGTCCATCTTTTGTGAGGAAAGTCGCACCATCTAGTAGCCAAGGAGATGAGGCTTCATTCATTGGGTCATCCACAGTAATAACTATATTGGACACCCTGTCCTAGGAGCAGCTGGTGGACAGGCTATTCATGACCGCTGCTCCTCAGGCCTCCGTAACAGACTTGCTGTCGCAGTTGCACAGCTAATCTCAGTATTCCTGCTAAGGCAGAAGCACTCACCATCATTCTCAAAACTTGAGCTGTTGCATGGTGCTTAATTGGTCCAATCACCTGCCTGTTCAGATGCTGGTGACTGTGCTTCTAACTGATTTAGACGAATGATGGAAAGGATAAGTTTCCCTTCCGGAACAACTCTTGGATGATATAGATACCATACATTATCGTTTCCTTGAACTTGTTCCAGTGAATCACAATGCTGCGAAACCGCTAGCGTAATTTGACGCTGACTTCATCCGGATAAAGAGCAGGGTAATAAGATCTCTTTCCAGTTAAGTCTACATGGGTGTCACAGGTCTTCGATTGTGTAGATGACACCATATTTAACTTCCTGTGGGAAAAAGTAATTCGGTTTCTTATTTTCTTCCTCTGTATTTTTAATCGTTTGTGTTTGTTCACATACTTTTAAAAACAACAGGGGAAGATGTCTTGAGAGTTTCTCTGCGTTGATTGAGCAGGCTAAGATCTTAGTTGTAGCCTTAACTTACCTTAGTTGTTTGCTCAGACACAATTGAGAAGATAATTTCTTAGTCAGAGCGAATTTAGTCTCATGGTCTTGTGTTCTTCAGTTTTAAGTTCTGTGACGCAACGTCTATATGGAAAGGAATTTTGTGGTCGTTTGTACTTTTTAAAATTCTTTCCAGACCTGTTATATATATCTCGGTCTTAACTAATGTTAAGCGAGAGTTATTCTGATGTGACGAAGCCTTGTGACTTCATCGTTGCATTTGACCAGGTGGAAAACTTGCTATAGGTCGCTTTAGTCTTCCAAACTCTAGTCTTTTATGGTAAGAATTATCAATACTCGACTCTTTAAGTTGGGGTCTAATGGACCAACATCAGCAGAAAGAGTAGGAGAGGTTGTCCTAGACTCATATCGTCTATAAGGACTCGTAGCGAAGGTATAGGTATACCTAAGTCTTTGATGGTAAGCTTTCATTATTGTAGGATTAAACTACAAGAAAGCATCAATACTCGACTCTTTATGTTGGGGTCCTATCGACCACACCAACAGAAAGAGTAGGAGAGGTTGTCCTAGAATCAATTCGCCTATAAGGGCTCAGAGCGAAGGTATAGGTATTTCTTATCAACCTACTCACAATTGTTTACTACAGGCTTGCACTACAGTGGAAGTCCCTAACTCGGATAAAATACTCTCTATTTTTGTCTTTCCCAAGCAAGTTGGGAAAGAAAAGTGGTGCAAAAGCACCAATAAAAATAAGCCAAAACTGGGTCGAGTGCAACCGGCGCAGACCCAGTACGGGACGCTCTCTCCCAAGTACAACTCCACGACTTCCGTTGCCAGTGTGCATATACCATCTCTAAAGACCCATTCTTTTTAAAATCCGCTTCGTGTCGAGATGTTTTTGCACGCTTATCAGTGTTCCACCAGCTCGATGTTTGATGTTTCCTGATTCATTATACCACAGTGTATCCTTTGTATTCTCAGGAACAGTGTTTTATATTCTCTTTTTTCTATTATATGTCCATAATGTATATTTATTTGCTCTCTCTCGGGTCACGCGTGATTTTCGCGGGCCATGCGGTTCGGACTTAGATTTTCACAATTATTGTTCATGCTTTTTTTGCAAATTTTTCTAATTGTGTTAGAGTTAGGTGTCAGCGGGGTACCACTCCTACAGTGTTTCTTCTTTCTGTTGAGAGTAGTCTTCCTGTTGGGTGGTTCCCGGTCGACCGTCTGGGGTCTTTGTTTCTGTCACCTTTCTCTCTTTGGGGGTGTTCTGTTTTCTGATCTCACCTTCTCTGCTCCTCTCACCTCTTTCATGCCTAGGACAATTCCTTGTGGGCAGTGTCTGCTGCCTAAGCATGTGGACGATGTACATTCGTCGTGTTCCTCCTGTAATGGGTGTTCGGCCGAGCGGCCGTGTGGTGTCTGTGGAACATGGTCTTCCACCTTTTGGGCGTCAGTAAATCGTGTCGTTCGTTCTCGTGGCCGTGCCTCCCGCTCCCGCGGGAAAGGAGAACGTGGTTGTTCGGGGCCTCCCGAGCCGACTTTGTCTGGTGAGAGTTATTCCTCTTCCGTGGGGGATGTGCAGTCTTTTCCTGTGGTGGATACTGCGGGAGCCGTTGAGTGTTCTGGTGTAGAGATGCCTGGTTCCGGGACTACGGTCCCCCTCCAGTCGACATCTGAGGCTGTCACTAGGGTTGTGACTCCTCCTTCGGAGCCGAGCCGGTGTGCTCTCTCCACTATTTCACCAGCCTCAACGACTCTCGACGTATCTACTACTGCTGCTGGTCCGTCTGCTTCGTTGTCTGTTTCAGCCGGCCTCGGCTTTTCGCTGCAGGGGACTGCAGAACTGTCCGATACTGTAGACGTGGGATATCGGTCCCAGCCTTCCCTGACTTCAACTCGGTGAAGTCGGAAGGGGCTGCCGGCCGAGCCCATCGCTGTGGTCTCGTCGCCGTCGAGTACCACAGTTGTGTCTTTGGATTCGGATGTTCGTAGTGGAAACACTATGAACTCTGTGGCGTTTCCGTCCACTCACTCTGGTCACACGAGCAGTGTTGGGGGACCAACGCCTTTTGTGCAGCCTGGACCTTCTGCCCCGCAGAGGTCCGAGGTGACTCTCATGAGTTCTCGCAATATTGATCCTCGGGGTGCATCGTACCCCTATACACGTCTGTCTTCAGATGTTTCGGCTGCCGCCCGTCGTCCCGCGTCGGGTGTTTTGGAGGATCGTGACCCTTCGCTGGTTAAGAGGGTCAGAGGTGAAGCCACTTTGCCGGTTCGCTCCCCTGTCGATCCGGTCGGTACAGGCAGTGAGCTTAGGGAGGCCCTCTCCTTGCTCACTCAGGTTCTCTCAAAGAGCCTTCCTGTTGCTTCCAGCGAGGCTATGGGTGGTTTCCAGGCGCCTCCTATGGCGCCGCCTCCCGGGATTGGAAACAGGCCGGTTTCTGATTCCTCTGGTGTCCCGACACCATGGGAGGCGTCGGCTGGTTTGCCCACGATGGGCTATGTGTCTTCCCACTCTGGGGAGGAGTCCGACATGCTTGAGGTCGAGGGCCAGCAGTCTTCGGACTTGGGGGCGGCTCTTGACTTTGTGTCAGCCTGGCCGCGATCATCGGTCGCGCACCAACAGCCTATGGAGCAACCTGCTTCTGGGCGCCTTCGACCATGCCAGTCGGTACAGGTGGTTGAGGCTTTTTCAGCATTGGATGCCAAGCTGAATTCCAAGGCTTTGAAGACTTCGTTCTTCACCAGGGTTGACACCTTTTTGCCTCCTGTGCGTTATCGTTCCTACGATTCCGCCAATCCGTCAGTCTGCCAGACTTTGACGGTTCTGGATCAGGACTCCACTTCCCTCGGGCTTTCCAAGCCCAAGTCTGCCGTCATTCCAATGACGACTCTGGAGTCCACGTTGGGCTTATCTAGAGAGATGCTTGGCATGCTTTCTCTCTCAGATCACGTCGTCTCAGCTTTGGCTGCTTATCTGCCTCCAGATAAGTTTGACGAGGTACAGGCTCCTTTGCGTGTGCTGTCCAAGGCGCTTATGCACCTTACTCACACGCATGCCTGTAACACGGCCAATTTGGAATTAGTTCGAAGGGACGCTGTGCTGGACACAGGACGATCCCTTCCCGAGGAGCAGCGTGCTACTCTTCGATCTGCTTCTTTGGCAGGTCCGCAACTTTTCCATGGTTCCGTGTCGATGGTCCGGGATGACGTCCTACGTCATTCCAAAGATCAGCTGCTGTTTCGTCAGCTTGATCAGCCTTCTCGGGAGGCAAAGGCCGTTCCAAGCCTAACAAGTACCCTTCTGCTTCCTCTGTGAAGCACAAGGCTGGTCCTTCTGCCGCCGCCTCTACTTCTTACTCACGGGGTAAAGGTAGGGGTCGGCAGAATCGAGGGAAGTCTCAGGATTCTTCATTTAGCAGAGGAGGTGGTTTCTCCTCTCGCGGGCCTCGTTGGGGCTCGAAATGAAGGTCCTCACCTCGACTCGTCCCAGGTTGGAGGAAGGATAGCAGAGTTCGCAGACCATTGGACCACCATCACATCCGATCCATGGGTGTTAGATGTTGTTCGGTCCGGGCTGCACATATCCTTCCGACGGCACCCCACTCTGTCAAGGGTGCCTCTTCCAACCACAGTTCCTTCAGACGTTTTACGTCGGGAACTTTTGTCCACGGAGATTGCCAATCTCCTGGCAAAGGGGGCGATCGAGGTCGTCAAGAACGTTCAGTCAGTGGGTTTCTATTCCCGCCTGTTCTGCCGAAGAAGGACGGCCGACTCCGACCGGTTATCGATCTGAGCATCCTGAACCAGTCTATCATTGCTCCCAAGTTCAGCATGGAGACTTTCAGGTCGGTCCGCCAATCAATTCACCAGGGAGATTTCGCAGCCAGCATCGACCTGCGAGACGCTTACTTCCACGTTCCGATGCATCGGGCGTCACGGAAGTATCTCAGGTTCGCTTTTCTGGGGCGAGTTTACCAGTTCAAGGCCATGCCTTTCGGCCTCAACCTGGCTCCTTGGGCGTTCACCAGACTGATGTCGCATGTGATAGCGTTCCATCGCACACAGTCCAGGGTGACTACTTCGGCATATCTGGACGATATCCTCCAGAGGCATTCCAATGCTGCCTTACTGGAATCGGATGTCGCCACTCTGTTGAGCTTGCTCACGTCGCTAGGATTCAGAGTCAACGAGGAGAAGTCGGACCTGGTCCCTTCTCAGTCGTTTTGTCATCTGGGGATGTCTTTCCAAACCAAATTCATTTTGGTGGCTGTTCCCCAGGCCAAGGCTGTGATTCTCTCAGCTTTTGCTCTGACTCTGTCCCAGTCCAGGTCCGCGACCGCTCGGAGTTTTCTCCGGCTGATCGGTCTCTGCGGTTCGGTGACGGATCTCATTCCTCTAGGTCGGCTGCGTGTCAGACCTCTCCAACACTTTCTGCTCAGTCTTTGGAGACCGAATGTAGATTCTCTGGATCAGGTGCTTCCGTTTCCGGACTCTCTGTATCCTCACCTTCTTCCCTGGACAGATGTTCAGTGGATTACGCAGGGTGTTCCGCTGGACTTACCCACGTCCGATCGCGTTCTGACGGCAGGTGCCAGCGATCTCGGATGGGGTGCGACGTTGGATCCTCTCGGTCTTTCCCTACACGGGATGTGGGACCAGGATCAAGCAGCTCTACACATCAACCAGAAGGAGCTTCTTGCTCTTCTTCTGAGTTTCAGGCAGTGGATCCCTCACCTGTCGAATCGCCAGGTCCTTCTACTATCCGACAATTCGACAGTGGTTGCTTACATTCGGAACCAGGGCGGCACGCACTCGCTTCCGATGTACGAGTTAGCTCGGGATCTTTTACTGCTCGCTCAGGAGGTTCACGCCAGAGTGGTTGTTCGTCACATTCCCAGTCGTCTGAACGTCCTAGCCGACTCCCTGTCCCGACAGGGCAGGGTTATTTCCACCGAGTGGCTGCTTCACAGGGCAGTGTTCCAGTCGCTTTGCGATCTCTGGGGACGTCCCCACATCGATCTCTTTGCGACTCGTTGGAACCATCAGGTGGACACTTTCGTGTCCCCGTGTCCAGATCCTCTGGCTTTTGCCGTGGACGCTCTGTCACTCGATTGGAACGGTCTAGTCGGCTACGCCTTCCCGCCGGTTCCGATTCTTCCTCAGGTTCTCGCCAAAATTCGAACCTGCAGTTGTCGAATCATTCTGATCGCTCCCCTGTCGCCTCAGCGGGTGTGGATCAATCAGCTCCGCTCGAATCATTCTGATCGCTCCCCTGTCGCCTCAGTGGGTGTGGATCAATCAGCTCCGCTCGCTGATGGCGGCGGTTCCGGCACGTCTCCCGCTACGTCGCTACCTTCTTTGTCAAGGTCGCCCGAGGAGGTTTCACGTCGACCCGACTTCATTGTGCCTTCACGCATATCTTTTGTCAGGTCCTGTCTCCTCCGTAGAGGTTTTTCGAGACGAGCAGTGGAGTGCATTTCTTCTTCAAGGAGGCACTCCACTGGTTTAGCTTATGCAGCTAAATGGAAGGTCTTCTGTCGATGGTGTGCTGATCACTCTGTTGATTATGCCAATCCTTCGATTTCACAGATTGCGGAGTTTCTGGTATATCTGTTTGATTCTCGGGGTCTCCAGCCTGTTACCATCAAGGGTTACAGGTCTATGCTTTCAGAGACTTTTTCTTATGTGGGGAAGCGTCGTATCGGCACTAATCCTTACCTCTCCAAGCTTGTTCGGCACTTTTCTTTGAAAAGGCCTCGGACTTTGCAGCTTACTCCACGATGGAATCTTTCGTGGGTGCTGCTTTGCTTGGGGGGGGGGGGGGGGGGGGGGGGGGGGCGCCGTTCGAACCTTTATCCCAGGTGGATATGCAATTTCTCACATATAAGATGGCTTTTCTGATGGCATTTGCTTCGGCCAGATGGGTTAGTGAGCTTCACGCCCTCTCGGTTGACCCGGCCTTTTTTAGGAGTTCTCCCAACAGTGTTACTTTTACCACTGATTGCTCCTTTTTGGCTAAGAATCAGTTACCAGATACTACTCCTCCTCCTATCTGTATCAGGGCTCTTCCCTCTGTTGAGGGTACTCGCCCTTTGCTCTGTCCGGTCCGTGCTATTCGCATTTATCTTGATCGGACACGCTTCATACGGAAGGGCAGAAAACGTTTTTTTCTGTCTCTCATTCCGGGTCGACAGAAGATCTCTCCTCAATCCATTTCTCGATGGATTTGTCTTGCTATTCGTATGGCTTATAGTCGTTTAGCAGCTGGCGATTGTATTACCAATCGTATTTCTGCCCACGAGGTGCGGGCACTGTCTACCTCTTGGGCTTATTCTAACTCCGTCAAGTTGTCGGATGTTATGCAGGCAGCCTACTGGAGAAATGCTTCTACTTTCTCCACCTTTTATTTACGCCAGTTGCAGGAGCAGTCGGAGGACCTTTTTGCCTTGGGTCCTCTTTCTTTTGCTCAGGCTGTTGTCTGCCATAGCCATTAGGCTTCTTGAAGGTCAGTTTCAGCCTTGTGCTGTTACTGCCCTTTTTTCTGTCTGTGTGTCACACAGGCTCATATGTCTCTTTTCATTGTCCTTTACCAATGATTGCGACATTATGGTTGATAAGCCTCGGGACCTCTTCCTTCTGCTTCACGGTTCCAGTGCACTAGGGTTATGTGGGGGTTGGTTATGCGATTCCCTCCAGCCTTTTGTCTATTCAGCCTGTAGTAAACAATTGTGAGTAGGTTGATAAGAAATCTAAATTTTATAGTAAATTTCCTTTCTTATTATACCTACCACAATTGTTTACATGGAGGCCCTCCCGTCTTCTTTACGGGTAAAGAATCTTTCCTCCCCGCAGATCACATAACTCTAACGTTTACGGATTCAAAAAGAATGAGTCTTTAGAGACGGTATATGCGCACTGGCAACGGAAGTCGTGGAGTTGTACTTGGGAGAGAGCGTCCCGTACTGGGTCTGCGCCGGTTGCCCTCGACCCAGTTTTGGCTTATTTTTATTGGTGCTTTTGCACCACTTTTCTTTCCCAACTTGCTTGGGAAAGACAAAAATAGAGAGTATTTTATCCGAGTTAGGGACTTCCACTGTAGTGCAAGCCTGTAGTAAACAATTGTGGTAGGTATAATAAGAAAGGAAATTTACTATAAAATTTAGATTTCTATATATTTCTTTAGGATTGTCTATACAGCCACTTGGATAGAGTTTTCTCGTCTGTCTGAGTTACTGATCAGACTCCCCTGAGCCGGTGGCTGGAGGCTCTTATAGAGCTCGGTCCGACCGATTTTGACTGGAAGTGGATAATTAGGTTATTTATGATTATCTTTCAGTCGAAAAGCGAACGTTCAGCAATTGTAGCGAGTATAGTTCTTTAGATCACTTGTATTGTGAACTAAATAATGTCTCATGGGATTTATCATAGGAAACACGTATCCCACTATTCATTTGGCTGATTCATCTGTTGTTTCACAGAGCGAATTAGCCAGCTGTTTGGCTCGCTTTTATCTGTTATCTGACGCATTAACAGCGAAAGTTTTATGCGCCGGATGGGGTTGTGCAGAGCGGCTTTGAATGTTATTTCAATGGGTCGCTTACACACGTCTACTCCAGTTATTAACTGGAGTGGTAGACGTTTTTCCCTCTAGACCTATTTTGTTTTAGAGAATCTTTCAACATAAGGGCAAGTTTGGGCATATATTAACGGTTTTCTCAATTATTTCGGACGTGAGTTCATATACTGCATTACAATCCTGAGTCCGAGGGCCTCTCTATGCAGGGATCTTGGGACCCACGGTTCTTGGAACCACATATTCAATGATGTCTCATTGTTTATGTTACATCATTGAATTATTTCCGTTCATGTATTTATAGACGCAGATCAGAGTTTATCAGAAGAGAAGTAACACTTCTTTTGTCATTATTTTCCAATAGAAGGGACGTTTATGTTCATTCTATTGTTAAATAAGTCAGTTAGCTATTCGTACTGCTTTGGTTATTTTATCTTCCAATCAGCAGTCAGTGCTTAAGATTTCAGCGCATAAGAAAAGCGCTGGCTACATCTTGCGCTTATTCTAACTGTATGGCTGTTACATGATCTTATGTGGGATCACTTCAGGATAGTTAAGTTTTCGGTGCACAGGAATAATAGTTTCCATTATTTGTGTCGCTAGTATAAGGCATTTGAGCACATACATTTGACGCTCAGCCATTTTCATGGGAATGAATGATAGGATATGTGTATCCTTCAATTCATTTGTTTCTATTGATTTCATTGAGGTTATGGAGTCTGTTATTGAGCATTCACCAGAATCTTCCCCATGAGAGGGTTTTCTTCTTTAAGGGAAGTTTTATTCTTCACGTTATTCTCCGCTCTCAGTGGCATTATGGAGTATGTCAGATGTGAAAGAGCTTTGTGGTCACTATATTATTGCTGTCCGGATCAGCAATGATTAAGTAATGTGGGTGAGGAGGTTTCGTCACATATTCGATTCCCCCCCCCCCTCCCCCCCACACACACTCACACTGTCACGTATATATATTTTAATACATACATACTTTGCATTTGGGTCGTGTTGGATGGCGCCCTCATAGGCATATCTACAGTTCTGTTGCATTTGTTTCTGGTGTTTATTTTCTGATTTCTAATATACAGGCACTTATTTTATCATCATAATGGCCACTATTTGAGCTCATAGGTTACGGCATAGCCATTTAGTGGTTTTTAGATGATTACAGGCTGGATTTTTATGTACTCGCACAATGTGTGATTACGCTATCTCTTTGGGGACCTTGAAATTATTATATATTTCGAGGGCGGTCTGTGTTGGAGCCAGTAAATCATACCTACCTCCATTTCTAGATCCTGGTCTCTATTTTGTCGGTTCTCAAATTGCATATTCTCACGTGTTTATAGTTGTAGATACCAAATAGTTCATGTTGGGGAGTGTTTTTACCAGATTTAATATTACAGAGGCCTCCTGTGAATGATCTTGAAACGTGTTTTCTCTGCAGAGATTGTTCATCTTATCCCGCTTTTGTATGTATATGTTATATTTGATTTTTCACTGATTTCGTCGTACCTGTATACAGCGTCTGCAGTGCTTATTTTGTAGCAGATAATGTTATTTACCAAAATCATCACTATAGCCTTGGCTTGTGAAGTGGTGTTAAGCACCATTTATTATTCATGAATTAATTTTTGAGTGCCTGATCGATATTTATTTATATCGTTTCCGGGTTCTGCTTATTGATTTCAGAGCTCTCCCCTGTTTCTTTTGAAGATATGTCCAAAAAAGGGGGGGGGGGGGTCAGTTTGTCCACTTCTCTGTCTTATGGGGTATGTAACTATTAAGGAAGCTCTCTTGTCCATACTATGTTCGTCGATCAGCTGAAGTATTATTGTGTGGCGTAGGTTTATGGGCAATTTTCTCTCATTCTCAATATGCCATTCTAATTTTTAGGGCCAAGTCCAGACTAGTCTTAAAAATTGTTTATTTGTTACATCCTAATTAACATGATTTCATGCTTAGATTTAGGATTTACATAATTGTGATCCATATTAGGATATGTCTCTTCTATTATGGTATTAAGAGACATACATGTAAATTCTAATTTCTTCATCATTGATTGAAGGATTTGATCTATGTTGATCTACTATTTCGGAAGTTCTAGGCCCTCCGCCCTTTTACGATTCAGCTAAGTCTGGGTCATTGGTTACAGTATAAAAATATAAAAAAATTTATAGTAATTTATATATTTTTTATACTTACCAATGACCCAGACTGGAATGGCCCTCCCATGAGTGGGCAGTACTGGACACTTATACCTCCCCCGCTGAATTATTATAATCATTTTTTACAAAGAATGATTTATTGGCACCAGATTCGGTGATTTACTGGCATCTACACATGCGCGGAGGGTAAAATGTATGGAGGGCCAGATAGGACTTCTAATTTTCAGTTTTGCATGCAAATTTTGGGGATTGGGGGGCAAAAGTTGTGTTTGGCCCTAGATATTTTTGGGTTAGCACCAGCTAAGTCTGGGTCATTGGTAAGTATAAAAAATATATAAATTACTATAAAATTTTTAATTTTTCCATGTGCTTAGCTTTCTACACAAAAAATGTTTGGGTCATAGTTATGGTGGATAAATGTGGAAAATTTAAAGTAATTTCTGTATGTATCAAGCAAGGAAGTAGGTGAGTGGACATCCCTCTGGTTAAAACATTCTGTGTTCTTTTTCTCAATGAATTTATGATTCCAACCTCTGATGCTACTTTCAAAAATATTTCCAGAATTTAAAGAAATTTCCAAGAATTTTATTCAGCAGTCAGTTTTAACTACATTTCATTCACTTCACCCTTGTTTTCATATAAAATGGCCATCTGCAAAAAAAAACTCTCTCATATTTTTCTTAAGTTCTCCAGGTTTTTCTTGCTGGATCAGTTTTCACTGTGCATACTGTATATGGAGATTTGAATACATGAGATTTTTTAGCTCAACTTGACAAAGTCAAGCTGAGCTATTGCCATCACTTCTCATCCGTCGGCATACGTATGTACGTACGTACGTACGTACGGCCACAGTTTCATTTGGCAAACCGCACAGGTCAAATTTATGATCAGATCACTTTGAAACTTGGTATGCTTGTTCGGGGTGACCTCTAGATTGGAGCTATGTATTTTCTTCCATTTCCATAAAAAAATATTGCGGCTGGCAACGTTCTTTGAACTTGGTTTAGTCAGACCTCAATATTTCCCTTTGGCACACCCTACAGGGGGTTATTCCACCTTTCCCAGCAGGCTTATTGTTTGTAATAGGTGTTAATGTTTGTTTCTTATTAAGTGACAACTTGTTACCCAGCAGTGTGGTTTTAAGATGCTTTGCGACTGAGTGATCATTACCTCGTAGTACGCTGACTGTTATCACTGATAACCACTGATAATAATTAATTAGCTCTTTGAAGTGCATTCGCCATTTTCATTTTTAATGATTAGTTACTCAGCTCACGATATGTGTTTACATAATTAAAATATAAATATCTAAAATTTTTGCCAACATATTACATTTCAAAATGGCTAATGCTGAAGTCAATACGTTTTTCGTTCCCAATAACCGCAGTGGAAGGAATTTGGTCTTCAATTCATATAAATGCAGCATAAAAACTAGAAGAAATGACATGATTCACTGGCATTGTTGTGTCAGTACTTGTCATGCCACAGTAAATACAAAAAATAGTATCCACACTTTTGTTGACGGCCAGATGCGACCCATGGTTTATGGCCTTCTCCCCAACAAGACACAGGGCATGTATGAGAAATTTTTTACGCTGGTCAGTCACAAAGCAAGAGCACTGGGAACATCACTCACACCAACACACATTTTTACTGACTTCGAAACTGCTGCACAGAACGCCGCTCAAAAGATGTTTCCTTGGGTGATTCTCAAGGGATGTTTCTTTCATTACAGTCAAGCTATTTATAAGTATGCGGCGAACACCTGCAAACTACAGACAGAATATACAAAAAATGATGAAGTGAAGAATCTTGTGCGCAGAGCCATTGCACTGCCATTTGTTCCTGTCAGGGATATATCTGACGCATGGCTTGAGATCCTTGAAGAAGCTCCAGTGGGCGACAACATTACAAAATTTACAGACTATGTTACAACATATTGGGTGGAGGGTAGCCATGGTCTTGCAATGTGGAACCATTTTGAGACTGTGGGACCGAGAACAACCAACCATGTTGAAGGTTGGCATAGAAAATTACAGCTGTTCATAAACAGTTCTTCAGTTTTTCATATTTTATAAAATAGTTCTGTGGTTTTTATAAATGTTGTTCAATATATTTAAATTAATTTAATCTAAAATTCAACTTTTGTTCCATGCATAACAGTGCTGTGGTTTTTATAAATGTTTGTTCCATGTGTGTTTTAATATCACATAGAAACAACGGTGCTATTGTGATTTTTTCCCATGCTATTTGTCAAGTTTAATTTATTATAAAAATTGTGCTTGATTGAACGGATCAATAAATAAATATATTTCACTCTACTTGCGTTGTTCATCTCTGATACGAGCTATAGTCGGCATTTCTTTCTTCTAGCGGATTATTCACACCTTATCAAGAATGATAGCTGCTGGGAAAGGTGGAACATCCCCTACAGGGCACATTTATCATCAGATTGCTTTTAAACCTGGTATGCTTGTTTGGAGTGACCTCTAGATGGGAGCTATCGATTTTCTTCCATTTCTGTCAAAAAATGTTACTGCTGGCAACAACCATTGAACCTGGTTTAGTCAGACCTCAATATTTCCCTTTGGCACACTCTGCAGTGCACATTGATGATCAGATCGGTTTGAAACTTGGTATACTTGTTTGGGGTTACCTCTAGATGGGAGGTATCGATTTTCTTCGATTTCCATCAAAAAATGTTGCAGCTGGCAACATTCTTAGAACTTAGTTTAGTCAGGCCTCAATATTTCCCTTTAGCACAGCCTACAGGGCACATTTATAATCAGATTGCTTTTGAAACTTGGCATGCTTGTTTGGGGTATCCTCTAGATGGGAGCTATCGATTTTCTTCTATTTCTATCAAAAATAGTTGCCATTGGCAACAAACCTTTGATGAACTTAGTAAAAACTTATTGCAGTTGAGCATCAATATTTCCCTTTGACACACCCTGCAGGGCACATTTATGATTGAATCGCTTGGAAACTTGGTGTGCTTTTGTGGGGTGACATCTGTATGGGAGCTATTGAAAAATGTTGCCACTGACTTTTGAACTTAGTTTAGTCAGACCTCAATATTTCCCTTTGGCACACCCTTCAGGGCACATTTATGATCGGATCACTTTGAAACTTGGTATGTGTGTTTGAGGTGACCTCTAGATGTGAGATGTTTTTGATTTCCATAATATATTATTGTCATTATCACCACCCTTTGAACTTATTGCATTTGGGCAGCAACTTATCCCTTTTGCACTCTCTGCAGGCTATATTTATGAATTTCCTTAAAAAAGAGAAAAAAAACATTGCCACAAGCAATGACCTTCAAACTTAGTGCATTTGTGCATTAACATCTTCATTTGGCATGCCTCAGAGGGCACATTCATTATCAGGTTGTTTTGAAACTTTGTATGCTTATGCAAGGCGACAAAGATAGGAGCTATTATTTTTTTTTTCATTTCCATCAAAAACTGTTGCTGTTAGCACAATCTTTGAATTTATTGCATCTGTGCATCAACATTCTTCTTTGACATGGCCTACAGGGCACGTTTATCTTAGGATTGTTTTTGAACTTGGTGTGTCATTAGGCGGGACCTCTAGATTGATTAGCATTCATTTCTGTGAAAAAAGTTGCTGTTTACAATAACCTCTGAACTTACAGCATTTGTGCATCAACATTCTTCCTTTAGCCAGCCTTACAGTTTACATTTAAAAATGCATGGATTACTCTGATGTTGTGCACACACAGTGCTGTTATGTTGAAGTTTCACCAAATAACATTTGTACCAGTGATCTTCAATTTTGCCATTTCATTTATAACTCACCAAGTTCAAGTTTGTCAAGTTGAGCTACAGTGTCATTGACACTTTCATTTTCTTTTTGATAGTTCTAAAACTATAATTTTGTGTTGGACTCCAAAATTTTATTTGGGAGCCTTGCACAAGATTTATTAAGGATATTTCCACTGAATGAAACTTCGTTGGACAGTATCACTCGTGTACAAATGAATTGAAATTGGACTGAATGAATTTATCCTTTGAACCTAGATGGTATCTTCCATGTCATTTTATTGGAAGCAGTTGGAAGAGTCCATATTTATTAGTTGGGGATCGACTAATTAATATTTTCAACGTACAGTTTTGGAGCTGCACATTGAAAATTTTGATTGGTCTACCCCCACACTTTAATGTAGAAGCCATCTTATTTAATGAAAGTATGATGTATCATTTTCCTGGACTGACAAATTGTCCTCATGGAATCAAAGGGTTAATATCTCTTACAATCTTATGTTCTCTATTTATACGTTTGGACCCAGTTAATTGAATAGCCACTTTGCCAGTGCAAAGTATTTAGTTAACAGGAACTCTCAACTCTTCACCTATTGTTATTAAACCATCTGTAAGTGATGTCAAAATACTGAAAATTCAAACAGCAAATTTTTCCCAGAATGTAACTGGGAATTTCATCTCATTGAGCTTTGTAAAACAAGCTTGATAGGCTTGTCATGTTGAATAGTGAATCTGACTAATTGTCAGAAACACCCATTGTAGACCACAATTTCAAAGTCAGTGATTATGGGTTTTCATCACTCCTTTACTAATGAATTATTGGTTATTATTCTCCTCCCCATCATGCTCAAAAGAAGTTTCAGAGGGTGTAGAGTATCAAAATACATTGTAATTGATATAGGAAAGAAGTATAAAGATACAACATGTGACACCAGGTATGACATTCTAGAAAGTATGGGAGTACAAGTAATTGCCTTTCTTAGTTTGTCAAGTGTACAAATGTCTTTGTAAATATCAATACAGATATTATTAAATTCTTGACCATTTCAGGTCCAAACCTGAGCCTTGGCTTAGGTTTGGGCCTGAGATAGTTAGAAATCTGAAGTTTACTCAGAGAGCAGTAGCTGTGCAGCTTGCCTGCATGCCTAAAGAATGACTGGCCCGATGAATGAACTAATGACTAAAAATACTGTTTTCAAAATAGTTGTTTCTAGAGGTCACAGAGTACGATTAAACTCCTCTTTAACTCTTAACCCGCTGTGTATTTTCAAGATATTTTTATTAATCTAAATATAACACAAGACATAACTGGTGAAAAAATCCATTCAATTTACAGGGAGAAAATATAATTAAATGTGCCCATATTATACTGATTTCAATGACAAGAGAAACCCTGTGCTGGGCAGGAATATCTGCCAGCAGCATGCAAAGAGTTAACAAATTATTCTTCTTCAAAACTCAATCATGAAATTCCATAATCATCCCTGCCCTAAAGATTGAATTGGTTAAGTTTCAAGTTTCATTATAGGAAAATATTGAATTTTGGTATTTGATATCAGTGTCCAGAGTGTTAACATTATTAATACTATTCTTCTGGTGTTGTGATACATATTTATTTAATTTATATTTTTTTCAATTCCAGACTGGTTGGTGATGTCCTAATCTGCAGCTCTTTCTTGTCTTATTCTGGACCATTTAACCAAGATTTCAGAATTCTGCTGAATCAGAACTGGGCAAAAGAGATGAAAGGCAGAAAAATTCCTCATACTGCAAATCTGAATGTCAATGACATGTTATCAGATCCAACCACTGTGAGTTTCATAATTTTGAAGTAGAATTAACTCTCTGCAGGCTAGTGTCAAAATACCAAAATTTTAATCTGGAAGGTTTTTTCCACAAGGCAACTAGAAATTCATCCAAATAAGACTTGTTTGACAGAGTTCATTGAGCTGTGATAAGCAAGACCAAATTGGTGAAATTCGTAATTGCATCATGGGAAAATTCACTTGTTGAAATTTCATTATTTTGACATCAGTGTGTAGAGGGTTATAATAATTCAGTTTATTGAATACCGTCCCATATTTTGTCGTTAATCATTTCCTATGATGGTTATAAATAGTCATCTATATCGTTATGACATACTACTCATACTACTCACCATTTGCTAAGGTTCAATCCCTGCTCATTGACATATTTATACATTAAAGGTAAATAGAAGAAAACTGTGTGGTTCTAATCACTATGGTTCAGAACAATGTTCACTAAACCTTTCATTTGTTATTAGCTGTGTGCAGTTATGCTTTTTGAAGTCTAGCAATGTGAAACAGGGTCATCCCTTTTTCAGAGAATGTTAAACCACCCACAAAACAACTCTATTTCATCAAAAAATGATTTATTCACCTCAGAAAAAGCAGTTTACTACACAGTTTGTGCTGCTGTGGCATTCAATATTTTTCTGATAGCATTGCCACATTTTTTTACCAGTTTTGGATTGTTTGTTTTGGCAGATTGTCCTATTCACCAACAAGAGTTTTTTCGAGATCATGGATGGTATTGAGTAGGATAGAAGGGGCTTTCCTGTTGACAGAAGCCTGTCCCATGCATGCTTCGTGGGGTTGAGGTCAGATGAGCATACTAGCCAGTACGTCCATCTTTACCTCTCCCCTTAATGAGTCACCAATGTGACCTGATGGTATGGCATTATCATCCAACAGAATGTAGTCTGTACATACCGTCTTTACATATGGTTGCCCAAAGGGTACAAGAATCTTATTACTGTCCCATATTTTTATACTGTACCAATGACCCAGACTTAGCTGGTGCTAACTCTAACAAAACCAGGGCCAAACACAAATTTTGCCCCCCAATCCCCAAAATTTGTATCCAAAACAAAAAGAAATCATGTCCTAAAGGACCTCCATACTACGCCCCCACTGCGCATGCGCAGTGTCAAGGACGTCCCGAAATTGGCGCCAATTATCATTCTCTGTTTGGCCCTTCATCAGTCAACATCTCACTGATCTTTGTGCTTGTAAATTTCAGTTTAAAGGATGCCAGACATGTAATTTTTGGAGAAATGGTGATTCTAAGGAGGATACAGAAGGAGAGGAAAAAGAAGTGACAAAAAATAATCAGGGCTGTAATTAAAATTTTTTCATGAAATTATGTTAAGTTGCCTATTTTCGAGGCATGGGCCTCTTGTTGTCATTCTTGCTAAATGTTGCACTGCTTATTCAGTGTTTCCTCTCCCCTAGCCTTCTAAAGTCCCCCCTTGCAATTCTCCCATGCTTTTGGCATATTTTTGAGAAAGTTCATTTCTAAAATTTTCCTGGGAGAGTTGCTTGGATACAGAATGTTTTCTGTTATTTTCCCCATAGTTACGTTTTCACCCATGGGTGTATAAACGTTGTGTTCTGCATCTTCCATCTGATGTTCTGCAGATTCTCCCCTGGGAGTCTCTGTCTTGCATCAGATAGAGTGTAATTTTGATGACTGATTTCGGGCCAGTTTTTTCAGTGCCTGGAGTCATGTTTTCTGGTGTTTTACACTGTTTGTTTACATTGGCAACAGCCTTTTTTGAGGGGGGCTGTTTGCCTTTGGTGTAGTTTATCTCACTATAAGATACATTTATATTATCCGTAAGTGTCTCATTAATTATTTAATATAAATTTAAAATTTTTGACCACACTTTGCCATCGAATCCATCGGGGCTCACCGTTACTTTTCAGCAACTTGGGCTTCGCTGAAAAAAATATTTTTTCAAAATTATTTTGATTTGCAATTGTTTTTTCATTTATTAATGGATCATGTTTATTATGTATCTTTGTGTCAGGGGTTTGTGCGAGTAACTAGGACTTGTTGTTGACTTTTCACAATGAAAGGATATTGTTCAAATTGTAATGGGAAGAAATCTTCCTCTGACTTTCATGATCATTGTATTAATTGTAGTCAGTGTTCTCACACTAATCCCTGTTCTATATGTCAATATTGGGATGACAAACATTGGAAACGTTTGTCACGGTATGTTGTTTCTGGAGAAAGGGCTATGCCGGCTCTTTCTCCGCAAGGTCACTCTACTCTCTCAGTTTCTATTTCAGAGGAACAAGAACAGGGTGATGTTTCCATGTTATCTTCTACAAGTGTGCTTCCGTCGTCACAAATGAATTCAGAGCTAGCGGCAAAAGTGCTCATGGAGATTAGACAAATGTCGTCCGCTAGCTCGCCCGATGTAGCGTCCATTCACCGAATGGTCCGGCAGCCGGGTTCGTCCGATGCGGTCCAGGAGGAAATTTTGGGTGATGCGAGCACTATAAACATACAATGTGCACACCCAGTGACGGCGGATAGTAAGCGAGAACGGAGGAAGCCTTTGAGTCCGGTTCCTAGCTCGTCCAGGTCCAGCCAGGCCGCGAGCGAGAGAGGCCCCTCTCTCGTACAACAACATCTGGGATCAGATGTTGTGGTACAAATTGTTTCGCAAGCGGAGCATACGTCCGTCGCTCGGGACGCTCTGTTGTATAGGCAGTCCGTGGAGACTGCTAAGGCTTCTTCTTCTCGTCAGCTCACACGACCGCACCTTGGCTGCGTGACCGCCAATATCTTACCAGCTTCGCCGATCAAGGATTCTTCGGCGACCAGGTCACACCATCCGGCAGCCAGGGACTCGAGACCGATGGACTCCGGACGTTCGCATAGAAAAAGTATGCGGGAGCCATCTGATGCAGAGCTGCCCTCGACGAAGCAGCGAAAGACTGCGCCTCCGCAGGTCTCGACGCCAGACATTCTTGTGCAGATAGCACAGCTTATCGCAGCATCCCAGCAGCCGACAGAAACGGTGTCGGATCGAGAATTATCCGACGGCGCTGGGTCGGTACGCTCCGCCGAAGCATCGGGGGCGGACGACTGGGAGCATCATGAGGTCCGACCGGATGGTGAAAGGGATACGGATGATTTGGAGCTATCCCTTTCGGAACAACATAAAGCTGCCGTGGACTTCATCCGGCACTTTCTCCCTCAAGTTGTTCCGTCGGGCCAGACTGCTGCGGTTCCGGACAAGAGGATTATAGCGTCATTGGACTCTGAATTTTTTGAGCGGTTCAGGGACATCGCTCCCGAGTTTCCGTCGCAGTCCAATAATGTTGCAAGAACATTTGAATTATTGAACGACGCTATATTTAAACTTGCTTCCAAGACGGGGAAAGCAGGTTTCTTGTCCGCCAATACTCTCAACCTGCCTTTCATTAATGCAAGGAATAAATTCGACACGGCAGGACAGGGTATCCCGAGAGTTCCTCTGCGTATGGACGATGAGGCAGAAGACTTAGAGCTATCATTACCGTCGTCGGCTTCTATTCCAACCGCGGTGTTGGAAACAGCTATTTCGTCTAACAGAGCCAATTTAGATGCCTTATCTTACGCAAATCACCTTACTAAGGCGTTATCACTGCGCCTTCAAGGGAAAGAGTTTCAGGATATACAATCCTCTTTAAGACTTCTTTCAAGAGCAGTAGCTTATTCCACGTGTAACTCCGCCCTTTCAGTGGCAAACCTGGAGTTGGTTAGACGTGACGCAGCCCTAGCTACATCCACACTCGTGAATACTAAGGTGAAGAACTCTCTTAGAGTCGCTTCGGTCTCCGGAGATCTTCTCTTTGACGGCAAGCTTTCTGCTATTTATGATAAAATTACAAAGAAAACTTCAGATTCTCTGTTGTTCAAATCTGCTTCTAAGAAGTCGGATACAGCAGACAAGAATAAGACAGGCACTTCTGGGTCTAATGCGCCCAAGAGAGGTTCCTATAGAGGTTCCGGTGCGTCCTCTTGGTCTTATTCGAGAGACCGTCAGGGTAGCGACTCTTGTTCGGGACGTCCTTCGGGCCAGGACAACCGGTCGGACGCCCCGAGGTCGACGGGGTGAGGTGCAGGTCGTGAAGGACGTGGTTTCTCCTACCGCAGGCCTCGCAGGTCTAGGAGGTGATGGCTTAAACCTCTATCGCGTACCGGTTGGCGGAAGGTTGTCGAGCTTTTCACAAGAATGGGCGTCGATTACGGACGACCCTTGGGTGAGAGGAGTGACTTCGGAAGGTCTAAAGATATCCTTCAAACGAAAGCCTCCATTAACTCGAAGTCCAAAGTGGACTCAACTTCCGTCAAATCCGCAGAAAAGAGACGCTCTGTTATCAGAGGTGCAGTCTCTTTTAATGAAGAACGCGGTAGAGGTCGTAGAAAACCAGGAGACTCCGGGATTCTACAGCCATCTGTTTCTGGTTCCGAAACCAGACGGCTCGTTCCGTCCAGTCATAGATTTGAGCTGGATAAACAAGCTGATCGTCGCTCCGAAATTTTATATGGAGACGATTCGGTCGGTCAGAGCGAGTATTCGGGTGAACGATTATGCAACAAGCATAGATCTCAAAGATGCGTACTTTCACGTCATGGTACATCCGACATTCCGAAAGTATCTACGCTTCGCAGTCCTAGGAGTGGTGTATCAATTCCGGGTGATGTGCTTCGGATTGAATCTAGCACCCTGGGCTTTCACTCGGGTAATGAACTCGGTAATGATCTATTTCCGAGCTCATTCGTCTGCGGTAACGTCGGCCTACCTGGACGACATTCTTCAGAGGTACGGCAACGAGTTAACGCTTCAGAACGATGTTCAGAATCCACTTCTATTGCTCCGACGTCTCGGTTTTATAGTAAACGAGGAGAAGTCGGATCTGGTGCCGTCCAAGTCATTCACTCATCTGGGAATGAGCTTCGAGACGCACAACAATCTCGTTCATCTGCCGTTAACCAGAGCGAAATTAGTCAGTTGTTACGCTCGCTATTGTCTGCATGCAGACAAAGTCACAGAGAGAGAATTTATGAGACTGATAGGTCTGTGCGGAGCCGCTGCGGATCTCATTCCAATGGGGCGGTTACGCACACGTCCTCTCCAAATTTTCTTGACTCAGAATTGGAGTGTGAAAATTCATTCGCTCGACGTAGACGTTCTCTTGTCAGATCAAGTGAAACAAGAGATTCAGACTTGGGCAAACATTCAGTGGTTAACTCAGGGAGTTCCGCTGCAGTTGCCGGATCCGAGTTTTACCATTATGACGGATGCCAGTCAAACAGGTTGGGGTGCATCATTAATCCCAACGGATTCGAGATGCCAGGGTCTTTGGGATCCGCAATTCCTGTGCAAGCACATAAACATCAAGGAAATGATGTCAATTTGGCTTGCGTTACGTCATTGGATGGACATTATTCACAATGCTCATGTCCAAATCCTATCCGACAATACGACAGTAGTGGCGTATATACGGAATCAGGGAGGCACTCATTCAGTTCCGTTGTTCAGTCTAACGGAAAGAATCCTTCTGTTTGCGCTAGAACATCACGTTCTTCTTTCGGTCCGTCACATACCGGGTCGTCTGAATGTGCTAGCAGACTCCCTTTCACGAAAGGGTCGCTTGTTGCCGTCGGAGTGGACTCTCAACAAACAAGTATTCAATCAGATTTGCTACCAATGGGAACGGCCAATGATAGACTTATTTGCGACACATCTCAACAATCAGTTGCAGACGTATGTGTCTCCGTGTCCGGATCCAAGAGCATTTGCAGTAGACGCTCTGTCGATCCCTTGGGACGGAATGATAGGATATGCGTATCCTCCAGCGCCATTAATTCAACAAGTATTGCTAAAGATAAAACAATCTCAATGCAAGATTCTGTTGGTAGCATCTCTGTAGCCACAGAGACCGTGGATAAATCTACTCAGGTGTCTGTTGTGGGACCTACCGCGAAAGCTTCCTCCACGGGAGGATCTTCTTTCGCAGGGGAAATCGCGCCAACTCCATCACAACCCGCAAGGTCTCAACCTTCACATTTTTCCGTTGTGCGGTCCTTCTTGCATGGCAAGCACTTTACAGGACGAGCAGTGGACGCGATTTCTAACTGTAGGAGGACCTCCTCTTTGCTAAACTATGCGGCTAAGTGGAAGGTTTTTCGTCGTTGGTGTAGGGATCATTCTGTAGATATATTCGATCTCTGTATACCAGACATTGCAAACTTTCTAGTATACTTGTTTGACGAAATCAAACTGCAGCCTGTTACTATTAAGGGTTATAGGTCTATGTTATCTGATACCTATGCACATCATGATAGTTTACAAATTGGATCTAATGTCTCTTTATCTAAGTTGGTTAGAAACTTCTCGATAAATAGACCCAGAGCTCTTAGATTAATTCCTAAATGGAATTTAGCTTGGGTTCTTCTTAAATTGAAGGAAAAGCCATTTGAACCTCTTGGGACAGTAGATTTCAAATTCTTATCTTATAAGACAGCTTTTCTCTTAGCTTTCTCTTCTGCTAGAAGAGTCAGTGAGCTTCATGCACTGTCGGTGGATGATTCTCACTATCGTAGTGTCGGGAACACTATCACCTTCACTACTAATGTGGGTTTTTTAGCTAAGAATCAGGCTCCTAATAAATATCCGGAACCTATTGTTATTAAGGCTCTTCCGTCTTCAGACGTGCGTAGGCCTTTACTCTGTCCTGTTAGAGCGTTACGTATCTATAAACAGAGATCTCAGTTTATCAGAAAGGGACGAAAACGTTTCTTTCTGTCTTTGATGTCTAATAGAAAGGACATTTCGGTCCATTCTATTGCTAGATGGATTCAGTTAACTATCCGTACTGCTTATGAGAGTTTATCTTCTTCTCAGCAGTCTGTGCTTAAGATTTCCGCTCATGAAGTAAGAGCTCTTGCTACTTCTTGGGCTTATGCTAATAGTGTTGCTATTACAGATTTAATGAAGGCTGCTTATTGGTCTCAGCCATCCACATTCACAAATTTTTATCTCAGAAATATTGAGTCCATTTCTGGAGACCTGCATTGTTTAGGTCCGTTATCTGTTGCTCAGAATGTCGTCCACTAAGCAGTTGCAACTATAGTTATGCAGGCTTTCTGTTCCGGCAGTGACTCCGTCCGGCTGCCCTCTTCGCTCTGGGCTATTTGACCCAGGGCAAGGGGAAGGGGGGGGGGGGGTGTTCCCTTAGGTCACCTGCTTTATAGTGAAAAGCAAGGGAATGCCTCCTCCAAGTCAGTATTTCTGAGTCGCTTGCGGGATGGTTTTAAAGTGTAATATTAATGTTAAAATTCATTCATGTCTTATTTTTAAAGTGTAGCTCGGTGGGAAGCATTTGTATATGTCAAGTGTCAAACGGGCTTTAATATACAATACTCGGACACTTTTAAATGACTATAAAGAGTCTCAATTCTCTGGACTACTTTATTTATTGGCTTACTTTAAAAATAATTAGTATAAGGGTTATACTGGATGTTAATAGAGAACATGAATATTATTATGCTCAATTATTAAGGGTATTGTATGTTTCTAATTTAATATTAAATAAGAAAGATACATGTAAAGCCTAATACTCCTTTTCTCCTTAAGGGGTTACCTCTTTATTATATAGTTGAGCTTATTGGATTTTCCTCTATGTTCTAGGCCCTCCAGCCTGTTTACTATTCAGCTAAGTCTGGGTCATTGGTACAGTATAAAAATGTTAAAAAATTTATAGTAATTTATATATTTTTTATACTTACCAATGACCCAGACGGGGATGGCCCTCCCAGGAGTTGGGAACTCTTGCCTCCCCGCTGAGTACATAGCGCTGACCAGGAACTGCCAGTAAGAATGATAATTGGCGCCAATTTCGGGACGTCCTTGACACTGCACATGCGCAATAGGGGCGTAGTATGGAGGTCCTTTAGTACATGATTTCTTTTTGTTTTGGATGCAAATTTTGGGGATTGGGGGCAAAATTTGTGTTTGGCCCTGGTTTTGTTAGAGTTAGCACCAGTTAAGTCTGGGTCATTGGTAAGTATAAAAAATATATAAATTACGATAAATTTTTTAACTTTTCATTCAAGTTCTCATTCAGTCTAATGGGGTTTGACATCTCAGAAAGGAGGTTGGTCCACTTGTGCTCCCTGTGGGAATCTCAGGAAGTGAAGCAGTGTTTGTTTACTGTAGTAAACAAGCTGTATTTTACTGTTAAAATAGGACCCAGTCACCAGTGCATGGGGTGGAAGTCCTCTAAAATAGGAAACATAAGTGTAAACGATTCTCTAAACTTTACTATATCTCCATGTTGGTCCCGATGGAGCAGAAATATATGAATTAACAGAGTTATGGCCCTTAATTAGTTAAGTTTTCCCTGTTTGTAGCTTGTTAGTGCAATAACTTGAACAAATATTATTGGAGTTGTCAATATTTGGTTTGTGAGATTTTCTGAACAATGTCTTGAATGATGAGTTCGAAAATTGGTATGGTTTGGCCATACTGAGTGGAGTTATTGCCCTTTATTAGTTCATTTTTGCCTGTTTTCAGCTCGTTAGGGCAATAACTTGAATAAATATCAATCATTTTCTTCAATGACAAGCCTTTCATGGGCAAAAAAACTCAACCCCGTATCAGCGATGTGCAATCCTTGTATAACTAATACAGTGGAGCCCACATAATTGGGTATGTCTTAATTGAATTACCCTGTTAAATGAAGGTAACTTCCAAACACAAACCCATTTATGTTAGGCCTAAAAAAAATAAAAATCTGTTTCTCAGGCCCACCTGCATGGTGATTTTGGATGCCGCATGCTATCTTTTTTATAACCAATGCAAACTTAAAAAAATAAAAATTAAATGGGTTATGTCTGTTTTTTACCTAAGTTAATAAAATTGATGAATTTATCCCTGAGTGCAACAAGGTTTTGCAGTGCTTTTGCATTGCAAAGCCTTCTTGCACTCAAGGGATGAAATACACCATACCCATGCTATTCTGTAGATTATGAGGCCTTAAACATAAAACAGACCAAGAACATGAACTTTTGATGGCAAAGAATTAATTACAAAACTAGATTATAGACTAAAAAAACACCTGCCTACATCTAATTTTACAAACAATGGCCTGAGAAACTGAAGAGATCTACTTTGTGGGGCCTTAACTATGGTAATTATAGTTACTCCAATTTATAGTTCTTAATTCTTTATAGTTATGATGTTATAGAATTTGCAAGTATGGTGGCATTTTAATAATAATTTTACTCTTCTCAAGATTTAAAGGTTGTTGTCAAAATGAAATTATGGTTATTGTTGCATTAGAGGCTGTTATGGCATTTGCACACTTGAAGCAAACGTAAAAAAAATAAAAATTAAATGGTTTATGTCTGATTTTTTACCTAAGTTAATAAAATTGATAAATTTGTCCCTTGAATGCAACAAGGCTTTGCAATGCTTTTTCATTGCAAAGTCTTTTTCCACTCAAGGGATGAAATACACCACACCCATGCTAGACTGTAGATTATGAGGCCTTAAACATTAAAAAAACAGTAATATAAATTTATAATGGCAAAGAAATAATTACAAAAATAAAAAATAAAATAAAACACCACTTGCCCCCATGCAATTTTACAAAAAATGCACCGAGAAACATTAATTGTACTTTGGAGGGGCCTTACCTTCAGTACAAATTTGATCTGTTAATTGCATATAGGTGCAGATTAAACTCCTGTTAACTGAATGCAAATTTTTAAAATATTTCCAGAAAATACCATGGCAATAACCAAAATTCTCCTTGTTTATAGTCTTTCTTTACCTCAGTACAATCAGTACAGACATTTAATCTAGTTTTTCTTGTTTGACAAAAGCTTTGTCAAACAAGAGATAAAAGAATAGATGCTCAAGTTACCCCTAGAATAAAAGAAAGTGGCAAATCCCTGTCAATTGAGTTCTCCTATTAATTGAATAATTCTCACTTGCAAAGTGATTATTCATTTAACAGGACTCCACTGTTTTGTTTTTGTTTTGTTTGGGTTTTTTTGTGAAATGAGCTTATGGAGGCTGTTCCAGTAATGGATCATAATCCATGATTTAACCCTTTACCTAATGTACTGGCCAAAACCGGCCAGCGCTATTCACAAAAATCGCCAATTAATTTTCATTATTTTTTTTTCATTTTTTGTCTCAAAAACATAGGTTATGACCCCTCTTTGGAACGAGCTTGTCGAGCTCGTTCCAAAGAGTGGTCATAACCTGTGTTTTTGAGACAAAAAATGAAAAAAATTAGTTATTCAAGAATTTTGTTTGCAAGTGCGTCTGCTTTTCATGTTAGGTAAAGGGTTAAAAGAAAAATGTGAATTTCCATTATGTTATATAATAGACTTATCTTACATTATAACAAAATCAGCAAAATATGATTGTATATTTTTTGTTCTTGTGTTTTCCAAGGTTGGAGAGTGGAATTTACAAGGATTGCCTAATGATGAGCTTTCAGTACAAAATGGTATCATCGTGACGAAAGCTGAGAGATATCCTTTGCTTATTGATCCTCAAGGTCAGGGCAAGAATTGGATTAAAAACCGGGAATCAAACAGTGAATTACAGGTAAGAGTGCTTTTGTAAGCAAGAGCTCCAGAAAGGAGTTCAGTATATCCATTCATCAAAGACATCAACAACATAGGCAGTTTTCTGTTGGTGTAAACCATTTGTTGCTCCATCTTTTTATGCAACAATAAATTTAGCAGATTTTCTGCATGCATTTTAGATTACTGCAAGGGTGAAGGTTAGAACTTTTGAGTATTCCATGAGTGGGAAAGGGATGAGAAAAGATCAGTGTTAGGCATGGAGGAGAACATCTGTCTGTTTGTGTATCTGTCAATAAGATTGTATATCCACCCATTCTGTCAAATTCAGAAATTTTATCCAAATTCATCATAGAAGTGATTATTATTTAAAAAATAGGATATATATTTAGTGAATATCTGGAATTATCTCATGAGTGTGGACCTGAAAGTTTTATTTTTCACAACTGCTTGCGCAAGTGAAAAATAATATCTTCAGGTCCCCACAAATGAGATAATTCCAGATATTCACTAAAACAGCATAGATTTTCTTTTTATTATATGCTATGTGACATTTTACTGTGCAATATTCAACCCAATTTGACTGCAAATACTTGTTTCAAAACAACAAAGATCAGCTGATCGTTCTTTCAGGTCTGTACAAGACAAATCACTCAAACATAAAAAAATAGTCCCACTTGCCCACGATAATTTAACAAACTAATTGTTCAACTCACAGATGAAATTTAATAATTATAACTGATTATAATACTACAAATAAGAATATTCTCATATTTTTCATTAATATCAATCTTTAGAACATTTTAAATGTCAATTTACATCCCTGTGGGAACCCCGGGAAGTGAAGCAGTGTCTGTTCACTGCAGTAAACAGGCTCTGTTTGACTGGTAAAATAGGACCCAGTCACCAATGCTTGGGAGGTGCAAACACTCTAAAATGGGCAACATGGCTTATTAATGCTCACCCCTGGTCTTGAGTTGATACTCATGTTGTGGTCATGATTAGCCATTGTGCACAAATATGTGACCTTAAACACCAATAAATAAATAATAAATGTATCAATTTACAACAAGGAATTTGGAATTGAGCGCGGCGACTCATGAAAAAAAAATTTCCTGGGTGAATCGATCAACAAGGTTTTCAGAAAAGTTACCCAGTTCAAGGCTCAGTATCACTCTTGGAGTCACTTTCTATACATCTAATTATTATACTTTATTGTTAGCTTAACTTGACAAAGTCAAGATAAGCTATTGCCATATTACGTACGGATGTCTTTTAGTCTGTTCACATTTTCTTTAGCACAGGCTGCATCCTATACCTATAGTTCTTGTCAGATCATCACGAAATTTCATTTGCAGGTTAGAGGTCATGTCAAGAGGAGAACATCCCCTTTTGGTCGTGATCGGTGAAACGTGACAGCTACACAAGCCCAAAACCCCAAAACATTTAGCACATTCTACAAGTCATATTTATGAAGGGATTTCAATGTAACTTGGTAGGATGACTCCGTATAATGTCCAGATGCAAACGTCTCCTTTTGGTCATGATCGGTCAACCATGATGGCTGCGCAGGACCAGAACCCAAAAACCTTTAAAACAGACTACAGGTCATATTTATGAAGGGATTTCATTGTAACTTGGTAGGATGACTCTGTATAATGTCCAGATGAGAACGACCTATTTTGGTTGGGTTCAGTCAACCATAATGGCCACAGGGGCATGTTACCTAGATTCCTTTAGCACAGTCTACAGCTTGCATTTATGAAGGGATTTCATTGTAAATTGGAAGGATCACTCGGTATAGTTTCTAGATGAGAATATCCTATTTTGGCCGTGATCTGTCAACCATGATGGCTGCCCAGGCATGTGGCCTGATCTGTTTAGCACAGTCTATAGTTCATATTTATGAAGCGATTTCATTGTAACATGGGAGGATAACTCAGTGTGATTTCTAGATGAGACTGTCCTACCATGATTGGTCCTCCGTTACCGCCACCTGGTCACGTGACCTAGATTCCTTTAGCACTGCCTATGGGTTTTATGAATGGATTTCATTGTAACTTGGTAGGATAACTTGGTATGATATCTAGATGAGACTGTCGTATTGTGGTCATGATGGGTCAACTGTGACCGCCGGACCATCACATGACCTAGATTCCTTTTGAAAAGTCTACGAGTTATATTCATGAAGGGATTTCATTGTATCTTGGTAGGATGACTCGTTTTGGAATAATTTTACTGTAACTTGGTAACTTTTGCTGAGAGACATTAACTGTGAGGGCCATTTACACCCACGCTTCATTTCTTTAGTACAGTCTACACCTCAAATTATTCTTATTGAAAACATATCATGTAGAGAACAGAAATTAGCATATTCTCAATTATCACAATTCTTGTCTTATTTCATAATCCTTTCATAAACATTGAACATCATACTTTTCATCAAATACTACACACAGTCAAGTTAGGCTACAGTGTCATTGACACTTTCATTTTATTATTATTATACATTTAATTTTTCAGTCATAGAATCACCAGAATGGCTTGGAATAGCATAAACTTCTGGTATTGCAGGTAAAGATGGTACTGATTTACTTTTAACAGTATTGAAGGCGAAGTGATGTGCCAAGGTGTGACATCATTTTGGAAACTACTGAGGGATATTCCTCGAATTGTATACCTAACAGTGCATACTGATGGTTTGTCTTTCAGGTGACATCCTTGAATCACAAATATTTCCGTCAGCATTTAGAAGACTCCATGTCACTTGGACGTCCACTTCTCATTGAAGATGTTGCTGAGGAGCTTGATCCTGCCTTGGATAATGTTTTTGAGAAGAATTTCATCAAAGTGGGATCAACATTGAAGGTCAAAGTGGGAGATAAGGAATGTGATATAATGAAAGGATTTAGTTTGTATGTGACAACTAAGTTAGCTAACCCAACATACACACCAGAAATATCAGCTAAAACATCCATTATCAACTTTACTGTGACAATGAAGGGCTTAGAAGATCAGTTGTTGGGCAGAGTTATTTTGACAGAAAAAGCTGTGAGTATTCTAAAGTTGTTTTCTTACAGGATCATCTGTAATAAATACACATATATTAGCTTATTTTACTGTCTATTGTTCTACAGGGATGTGTGGACAAATCTGGACAATTTTCGACAAATTAAACTATTACCTGCAATTCTAGAAACTTGATTTTAATTTCTTGTGAAGTCTTGGATGCCTATAAAGGCAGCCAAGACATTACTAGAAACTAATACTAGATTAGTTTGTTTATTGATCTGTAAACTTTATTTTATAATTGCTTGTTGGGAATTGGGCCCCTATGTTTGTTTATTGTTCTGTAGGTGTCCTCACAATTGTATGTTGGGAATTCAGCCCTTAACCTAACATAACAGCCATTATCTGGCTGGCACTATTCTCGAAAATCACCTTTCTCATTTTAATATGTTTCAATTTGTTACTCCAGAACAAAACAGAATGAACTAGTCTAGCTGATTTCATCCCACTATGTTTTTCAAGTAAACAATGAAAATATTTGGTTATGGTGGATCTCACCATAGGTTAGATTTTTAGAGGGTTTTTTTTTACCATCATCAAGTCAGGCTGTGGCTGCTGTATAGCAGCTATTGAGAAATTTAAGAAACCGAAACTGCTACTTCAATTTCTCATGCTGGGCATTTTGTTGAAGTCATCATAATTATTTGATGAGTTTGATCTCTAACAACACAGTGGTCTGTAATGTGTTAACAAAGAAGGCAGGAGGCCTTTCTATACAGCCATTTGAGAATGTCTGTATAGAGGATGTGAATGGCCAACAATCACCTCCAGGGTTTTTTTTGCTATTTTTATTTTGGGGAAACACAGTCTACGATTCGTAATGGACCAAACATTTGGAAGTCAAGGTTCCACTTCACAGTTTTCCAGGCAGTCTCCAAAAATTACATGTATTACATTTTCCAGATCCACTAAAAACATAAAATACAATCTGACAAAGTAGAAATAAACATTCTGAATGTGGGTGGAATAATTTACTGTCAAATTCAACACTGCAGCCTGGAAAATTGCATGAAAAAATGCTGAAACCAGTCATATTTTTACACTGTAAACCAATGGCCCAGACTAACTGTTGCTTACCTCAAAGTTATTAAGGGCCAGACACAAATTTTGACCCCCCCCCCCCCCCCAAATCCCCCAAATTTGCTTGCGAAACAAAAATTAGAAGTCCTATCTGGCCCTCCATACATTTGCTCTCCGCACATGCGCGTTTGCCAGGAAGTGATTGAAATTGGTGCCAACATCATTCTTTGTTTGGCCCTAAAAGTCATCAACAATGAAATGACATCTGTGCTTTAAAATCTCCTTTTTTGAGGATGCTAGACACATATAAATGCAAGAATTGGTGGATACAAGTCTGTTATTGGATGAAGGAAGTGTTCAACGGTGGTTTTGGACGTTCAGGGCTGTAACTTTATAATATTTAGAAAATTATTTTATGTTTCCCAATTTCGGGACATATGCCATCGTTTTTAAAAATGATTATTCCACTGTGTGTTAAGTATTCCTTCCCTATCCTTCCATGAACCCTTCCTGTTAAACTCTTAAGCTTTTTGGCTGTTTTTTATTGAAATTTTTATTAAATTTCTTGTGAGTTTAACATTTATTACAGAATATTATTCTGTTTCTTCCCCAGGGTTACATCCTCACCCTAGCGGTGTTAGGCCATTTAGTCTTGCATCTTCTATCCATTGTATCGTTTTTTCTTTGTTTGAAGATCTAGCTTTGCATTTGATAGCATTTCAATTGGTTCCGATTTTGGGCCTTCTTGTGTGCCTGGTGTCTTGTTTACATTGACGTTGTTTACATTATCAGCGCCCTCATATTTAGTCTGGCTAACCTTAAAAATTGGGAATTTGTTACATCCAATTAGCATAGTCTTCATGCTAAGTATACAGAATTACTTGAACTGGGCTCCTTTTGTATGATATGTCTTCTCTATTATTGTGTAGAGAGACATACATGTAATTCCTAATAATTTTATTTTCCTTTCACCTTGGATTACAGGATTGGAACTATGTTGATCTACTAATTTTGAAATCCTAGGCCCTCCACCTTTTTACAATTCGGCTTGTCTGGGCCATTGGTTTACAGTGTAAAAATATTATAAATTTACAGTAATTTGTATATTTTTATACTTACCAATGGCCTAGACGGAGATGGCCCTCCCATGAGTGGGCACTCATACCTCCCTGCTGAATTTTTATGTAGTACTCTCTTTTACAAAGAATTGATGTTGGCACCAATTCTGGTCACTTCCTGACGTCTATGCATGCGCAAAGAGTAAATGTATGGAGGGCCAGGTAGGACTCTTAATTTTTGGTTTTGTAAGCAAATTTTGGGGATTGGGGAGGGGGGGGGGGTTCAAAATTTGTGTTTGGCCCTTAATAACTTTGAGTTAAGCACCAGCTAGTCTGGGCCATTTGTAAGTATAAAAATATACAAATTACTGTAAATTTAAAATTTTCAGTCACCCAGTGGACTCAAAAGTAGAATTTTTCCACTGCCCCACTTACCTACCCATGGAGCATATCATCCCCTGTTTCTAAAATGTGAAAAAGACATTTTATGTTTCCATCTTATTTTTAAGTAACATGCCTGGAAACAACTCTGTGTAAAAATTATATTTTGAAAAACAGTCAATTTTCAAAGCGACTGTTTCCCATAATTCCCGTGGTAATTTACCCCTTTGCATCAGACTCCAGCTCTGACCAAAACCTCAAATTTTATTGTCCAACAAATAGCCTAATGTAATCATATATCTGATACTCAAAATACATCTCCAATGTACACAGCATTAGTTTCATTCGACATATGCTCTTAGTTTAGATTTTTTCCCCCACACAATAGAGCAAAATTGAAGACTGAAGCCTAAGGAAGGTTTTAGTCAGAAAATACTTCTTTCAAACAGTTTTGGATAGGGATGTTTGGGCCTATCGTCTGCAATCTGTGTCAGTTAACCCTTTACCCATCTCAAATTGAAGACAATTCTTGCCAAACAAATTTCTTGAATAACCAAGAAATATTATTTGTTGTCTCAAAAACATAACTTATGCCCCTTGAATGGAACAAATGGAATCCGCACAGTTCAATGAAGGGTCATAAGCTGTTTTTGAGACAAAATATGAATAAATAATGAAATTTGAATGTTGATTTTTGTGAATATTTCTTGCAGGTTCTTGTCTT
>CM062295.1:544989140-545049268 GCA_031216915.1 Pictodentalium vernedei | reverse complement strand
GCCGAATCTTCCTAGACCCCTTTCACACACTTGTGAAAGACTTACGAAAGTGCGCTGTAGTTCGATTCGAACAGGTGTGCCTAAAATAACATTCACTCAAGAAAACTCAAAGCGCCAATTTCAAATGAACGCGATAATTTTATGTTTCTCAATGTCTCTATAGAAATTTATAACAATGTCAATAATAAGTTAATGACCAGTGTAATAAACTATTTTATCTTATACCTGTTGAAGATATAGCCCATGTGTTATAGATTATCTATAACACATACCCCTATGTCATATAGATTGGAGAACATTTTGAGTCGACATTTTGACACGAAATCATCCCCAAAACCCTTTTAAAAATGCAGAAAAGAACAAAAATGGTCGGTATAAGATAAATACAAAAATACCATAGTGTGTTTTGATATGTTTGATATCTCAACTCGTTGAAAGTGAGTTTTTTTTCGCTCGGCAAGCCTCGCGAAAAAAACTCACTTTCAACTCATTGAGATATCAAACATATCAAAACACACTATGGTATTATCATATATGTAACACTGGAAATGATTCAACGAAGGGCTGCAAGGTATGTGACAAATCGATACCACAACACATCATCGGTCCAGAGCATGCTGGACGATCTATCATGGCCAACACTCCAAGAGCGCAGGAAAACGCCCGACTGTCAATGATGTACAAAATCACAAACAACCTAGTAAAATCCAAGGCTGTCGACAAACTCATACAACCAAAGCGTAAATCAAGAAACACCAATACCTACGGTGGCTGATTTAGGCCAGCCTCAATACTTTTTTATCTCGAGATCTCTCGAGAAACTATGTCGAGATCTCGAGAAAGTATCTCAAGATCTCGAGATAATATCTCAAGATGTCGAGAAACTATCTCAAGATCTCGAGATAATATCTCAAGATCTCGATAATATCTCAAGATCTCGAGATAATCGAACGAAATGATTTCGCGCGTCGAAGGCGCGCAGGGACGGTATGGGGGACAAGCCCCTTTCGACCCTCGGTGACTGTATATGATGGCTGTCACATGTCTAGGCGTGTCGAAGGAGGAAAAGGATCCGGTACTCGGCAGGTGTCTCCAGTTGTGGGTAGGCGGTCTCGTTGACTGATGTCAGTTGAACTCTCGGGTGAGGACCAGTGTGAGAGGTTGGGTCCTCTCACAAAGGTACTACCTCTCCCCGAGGGTGCAGTCGATCTGGATTTTCGGGCAAGTATAGTCTGCCACTTCTAATAATATCTCGAGAGAAGCATATATAATCGGTGTCACCCTTTGATCATTAGCATGAATTCACTCCTGCCACACAAACTGTTTATTCACTTGTCGCATCTTTTCCGACTGCAACATATTCATGCCTCCCATGACAATTACACGAATCAACTCCTGTCCCTCAGAAAAGTGAATAACTTATCAACCAACCACTTTGTTGCGTTTTAGTTATGAGAGCCCACCAAATCTCAATCCAGCTCTAATATAAACCGAGTCCCGTCATCCGAGCTTGCACTTGCTGGTGTCTTGTTCCCACTCCAATCCCAAAGTGTCAACCCAGCACCCGGTACCTCCCAGTACCTACTGTAGTGCATTTTACCCTAAAACACAACGTTTTGTCACTACTTTACAAGATGAAAAGTTTGTGTCTGTCTCACACTCCAAATCCAAAGTGTTGATCCAGTATCCGATACCTCCTAGTGCATACTGTAGTGTTTTTTACCCTAAAACTCAACGTTTTCTCACTTCTTTTCCTTCCAGTCACATGCTGATTGTAGTAATGTTTACCCTAAAACACAAAGTTTACTCACTACTTTACAAGACACACACCCATAAATACCAAATATTTCCACCCAGCTTCACAGTCAATGAAGTGATTTTTACCACAGTGTAGTCACTACTTTGTAAGACACAGACCCGTAAATACCAAATAGCCCCCCTCCCCAGCTCCACGCTGAAAGGTTTCATTCCCACAGTGAAATCAATCACCCACTCCCTTGGTGGATTTTTCACTACTTTCCACTTTGGTGACTGAGACACATCGTCTCTTGACACGCTGTTATTCCACGGATCCGTCATACAGCATAACTTTAACCCCATCCGCGCGTCCATTTTGATCGAGCAAATCGATGGTGCTACTCGGTGTATAATAACCTTACACCAGCGACAGCTATAAACATACAGTCGGATTCCCTTTCCTCTCGTTGGTTTGAATAGTTTGAATAGTCTGGATTAGGCGTAACTAATTACGCTCTGTGGATACTGCTTCCGGACGAGTGAATAAGGCCCTCACGTATTACCAACGTCAGTTTTAGAAAAGGGCTTGCCCAGTACAAGGCTGCAGATGCTAGACAAAATCGTAAATTTATAGTCAATACTCAGCAATCTCCTGACCCCCCCCCCCCCAGGACCAAATTAACCCCGAGCCCAAGAGGCGAATGGAATCGCCCCCCCCCCCCGCACTCTCCCCGGTGAATCTGAAACGTGACAGGATGAGCATGACTAAATTGTTTCCACACACACAACCCAATTGCATGTAGTAATGAAACGACTGACCTGTCACCCGACAAGTCTCAACGGTCCATACACCTTTCACACTTATCCGAAAGTGACAACTCCAACAGTGAAGTATCCAGTCCCACGCATATAAAGACGGACAACGTCAACCCGATTCCCGGTATGTCCGAACAAGATGAAGCCCCCTCAACATCATTTACTGCCACCCTTAACCAGCTACAACATGGCACTCCAATCAACAATACGTTCCTCCATGATCCCATACTCTCACCCGGTCACGGGAGAACCCCCGTACTTATCACCCACACCTTCAACGTCAACTCATGAACCACCGAATGTAATACAGAACATCCCGTATCATAAGATTAATTGGACCTGGGGGAGCCGTGGCTGAGTAGGTATAGGTGCAAGCTAGAAGCCGAGAGGTCCTTGGTTCGGCAACCACGTTGTGTCCTTGGGCAAGACACTTCACCCTCATAGCCTACGTGGGTGCACGGTGGCGTTGTGTACTAAGGCGTACTGCACGTCGATGGTGCACCTGTCTTCAACCAATGCTGCCCTGCTTGTGTGGAGTTAGTGTGTTGGGGAGCTGACAGTTCCTCGCCGTTGCTCGGTGGTTCCCTCCGGGTACTGCGGCTTCCTCCATCTGTAAAACTGTCATGGTCATCATTAGCCATTGTGCAGAAATATGTGACCTTAAACAACAACAAATAAATAAATTGATTGGTCTCCTATGTTCTTACCCATACGATCCTCCGTGATCACATACTGTCACCCGCTCACAGGAGACCCCCGCCCCCAGTACTTGTGATCCCCACCCCCAACGTCCACTCATGAACCGACAGTAATACAGGATATCCCGCCCCATAAGATTGATAGGTCCCCCAATGTTTCCACTTTCTGTTTTGCTACTCCCGGCCCCATAAAGCTGGAATAGCAAAATAGAAAGTGGGGTGCTACTTGTTGTATCAAATGTCGCGGGAACATCTTTTCAACACAACATTGCGGGGTTCACTGTTTGGCGGGAGAGACACTTTCGCTCATTTGGGAGGACCGCAAATTGGGTCAAACATTTTTCGGGAGCTATAGCAACGATAGGTCAAACCGGGCGGTATGTTGACGGGTTTGAGTTTCGACTATCATTGCAGGGTGGTTCGCAGTGGTGTCGTTTTGAGGGATATTGTTGGGAGTCCCACTGAAGGAGTATGAAAAGTGTATTCATAGTTGGGTATTGTCGGAGGACAAATCAATGGTGTGATTCGCTATCGGGGTTTGGTTGGGCAAGATGTTGCTCTCATAAATTGGGTGTGTGTCTGTGTCATCTTGTGAGTTAAGAGGGAGTGGTCTGTGGCGCGTGGTCCTGGTGGAACTATGCTCTCATGGATGGCTAAATTAAGGTTTCTCAGCTTGGAATGGGTTTCAGCCGGTGAGAACATAGGGGACCAATCAATCTTATGGGACGGGATGTCCTGTATTAATGTCGGTTCATGAGTTGACGTTGGTGGTTGGGATAACAAGTACTGGGGGTGGGGGTCTCCTGTGAGCGGGTGAGAGTATGTGATCACGGAAGATCGTTTGGTTAATCGGAGTACCATGTTGCAGCTGGTTACGGGTGGCAGTAAACGACGTTGAGGGGGCTTCTTTTTGTTCGGAGATACTGAGAATCTGGTTCAAGTTGTCCTTCTATATATGCGCGGGACTATATACATCACCATTGGATTTGTCACTTTCGGGTATGTCCCTGGAGGAGTGTGAAAGGTGTATGGACCGTTGAGACTTGTCGTGCGACAGGTCAATCTTTTCATTACATGTAATTGGGTTTTGTGTGGAAACAATGGTAGTCATGCTCATCCTGACATGTTTGGGATTCACATGAGGGGGGGGGGGGGGGGGAGGGTTCTATTCGCCTCTTGAGCTCAGGGTTATGGGTTTCAATTTGGGTGTGTAATTGTGAGAACAGCTCCTGGGTGTCAGGAGATTGCTGGGTACTGACAACAAATTAACGGTTTTGTCTAGCATCTGCAGCCTTGTACTAGGCAAGCCCTTTTTCTAACACTGACGTTGGTAATACGCGAGGTCCTTAATTACTCGTCCGGAAGCAGTATCCACAGGAGGTAACTAGTTACGCCTAATCCAGACTTTTCAAACCAACGAGAGGAAAGGGAATCCTCGGGTAGGTTTATAGCTGTCGCTGGTGTAGGGTTATTATACATCGGGTAGCACCGTCGATTTGCTCGGTCAAAATGGATGCGGAGATGGGGTTAAACTTATGCTGTAAGTCTCCGTCAGCAAAGTGGAAAGTGGGTGAAAAATCTACCAAGGGAGTGGGGATGAAATCGTTCAGCGTGGGGATGAGGGAGCTATTTGGTATTTACGGGTCTGTGTCTTGTAAAGTAGTGAGTAAACTTTCTGAGTGGTGGTAAAAATCGCTCCATTCAATGTGGAGCTGGAAGGAAATATTTGATATTTATGGGTGTGTGTCTTGTAAAGTAGTGAGTAAACTTTGTGTTTTAAGGTAAACATTACTCCAATCAGCATGGGGCTGGGAGGAAAATAAATGAGAAAATGTTGAGTTTTACAGGGGTGGGGGGGGGGGGGGGGGGGGGGTAGCAAAAAATGCCAGGATACAAGATCCGGGTGGGTGGGTCCGAGTCCCAAAGTGCAGTTTTTGCCGGTGTCAAGCAATTTTTTGTCAAATATTTTACAGACAAGTAATTACAACCAAAGTGAATTCAAGTGCTTAGATTCATAACTTAGAACAGAATAGAGCATTGATATGTGTTGGGGATTCCATGTTAGAATTTTTTCCCCATGTTTTACACTTCATTAGGGGGTGGTTCCTGTTCTGGGTCTGGAAAAAATTTGCAAAACACAACAGTGATTCCGAGCTATTTGGTCATGATTTTCACTCCTTTATATTTCTACTAAGGCAGTCTGCTTCTTATAAGTGCTTTGCAGCTCCTATTATTTGATTCTTCTGTTAGCCTCAAGGTGCCTCATGCCATTGGTCTAGTGTACTTCCATGTATGGAATAATTGGAAAGATTGATAGAATAAAAATCTTGATTGTGGAAAACGTGTATAATTTCAAGCAAGGTAAATACGATTATAGTGACACTAACATAAACAAATAAATAAGAGGCAATTCATCTCAGACAAGCCACCCTGGCATGGGTCAAAGAACTTCAGTATTAGGTCTCTCTCAGACCAGCTGCACAAACTAAACATTTAACCTTAAAGTAATGAAAAACAACTATTTCTTGTGGACAGTTGAAGATATCCAGGTGGGAACAATATATTTTGGGCAGGGCTTCTTGGTGATGGGATTCGACTGGTGTCTGAACAGCAATGACATGTTGTACATCGGGGTAAGGGTTGTGTTGCTTGGAACATGAATGGGTGTATATCTGCAATTCAATTGGTGGAGGCGGGTTCTAATGGTTACCTGGGGGTCTGATGCTGCATTTCCGTTGTGGCTTTATAAGCAGAGAGATTGTTTTGGGGCCATCTGTGGCTAGGGATGCCTTGGATGCCCAAGAGCAGGGCTGGGATATCGGACAAGTTGGTTTGCGGCACCTTTCATGTTTGGGAAAAGTATTTATTTATTTATTTATTTTTTGATTTAGATAATTTGAATACTTCGTTAAACAGATTTTATAAATTGGGGTGGGTCCCCAATTGTCTTTGAGGACAAACTGTGCGGAGACATGACTGACAAAAATTTGCATTCCGGGGGTGGTGGGTCGCAAAAATTGAAAATGTAAAAATTTCCACCTTGTATCCGTAATTTTTTGCCTGTCCCCCCCCCCCCCCCCCCACCCCCCTCCCCCCTTCCTGAGTTTTAGGGTAAAAAACACTACAGTATGCACTAGGAGGTACCGGGTACTGGATTAACACTTGGGATTTGGAGTGTCAGAGAGACACAAACTTTTCTTCTTGTGAAGTAGTGAGAAAACGTCCTGTTTTGGGGTAAAAGGCACTACAGTACGTACTGGGAGGTACCGGGTGCTAGGTTGACACTTTGGGATTGGATTGGGAACAAGACACCAGCAAGTGCAAGTTCGGGTGACGGGACTCTGTTTATATTAGTGCTGGACTGAGATTTGGTGGACTCTCATAACTTCGCAACAAGGTGATTGGTTGATAAGTTTTCTGAGTGGCAGGTGTGGATTCGTGTAATTGTCATGGGGGGCACGAATATGTTGCAGTCGGAAAAGATACGACAAGTGAGTAAACACTTTGAGTGAATTCATGCTGATGATCAAATGGTGACGCCGATTGTATATGCTTATCTCGAGATCTCGAGATATTATCTCGAGATCTTGAGATAGTTTCTCGAGATCTTGAGATATTATCTCGAGATCCTGAGATATTATCTCGAGATCCTGAGATAGTGGAGATCTCGAGATAGTTTCTCGAGATCTTGAGATATTATCTCGAGATTTCGAGATATTTTCTCGAGATTCTGAGATATTATCTCGAAATCTTGAGATAGTTTCTCGAGATCTTGAGATACTATCTTGAGATAGTTTCTTGAGATCTTGAGATATTATCTCAAGATCTCGAGATAAAAAAAGTATTGAGGGTGGGCTAAACCAGCCACCGTAAATACCAAAGCATACCAAATTCCATCACGTCAGACAGATATCAGAAAAGAATCATTCTATCCCAGGACAATCAGGGACTGGAATAACCTGCCAGATAACATAGCTACCGCTACCTTTAAGGCCCCCCTCTCCACTCAAGTGAAAGTATAATCTGTAAATCGTTTTTAAAAAAAAAAACAAAAAAAAAAATATACAAAATCAAAAATAAAAAAAAAAGAGAAAGAGAGAGAGATGGTGTGTGAGGAGAGAAGATGCGTATCCCTGCCAAAAAGTAGCAGAATAATCAAAATATTGATGGTGGCTATTATCCGGTAGAAGTAGAAGTAAAAGTGAACTGTGAAAGGAATTAACGCAAATTTACGGAAGCCCATTTGGGCAAAAATTTAATTTTCTACTTCTACCATTCAGTTGCCACAATCAAAATGTTGAATTTTCTGCTACGTTATGGGGCTGCGCCCCAAACAAACTAGTTTTCTCATGTAACAAGGGCTTGAAGCATACAATGCATCCAACAGCTTCTCGTGTTGTTCGGGAACTCGCCGTCGGGACAACTCACCGTACCCGAGGTGGGACGAGTCGCCGTCGGGACAAGTCGCCGCGGAGTAGTAATTGATAAGTAACATGCGGCATAGGATTAAATTAATTATCTTTAGTAGATATAAGTGGCCGATTCCAGATCACTTTTCCAAAAAAGTGTACACGTACATGTACGTGTACCGCCATAGGTATTCAGTGTTAAATCGTGTACAGAGTACAAAAATGTCATTTTTTTCATGGTGATCCAGAATCGGCAATTGTTTTGAGGCTCACAGATCGCACTTTTAACCGTTCAAACACCCGTTGGCGAACGTGTAGATTCGACACATCGCTCAAAAGTGAAAAAATGTACGAAATTTGAAGAAAATGTAAATTTAAAAATTTTTCTCGCCGTTCCCATCGTGGATCAGACCATCGATCTATCATTGGTGAACACAAGCAAAAAACGTTTTGCCGGTTCCAGATCAGCATCAAAAAAGCGGTTTGCCGATTCTGGATCACCTACGTTCGCCTACGTTCGCCGAGGGTGCGATCCGATTGGTGAAACCCATTTGCCGATTCTAGACCATGAAAAATCAACCTCAAAACGTTTTCTCGACGTGAGCGTAAAGCGCAGTTACTCATCAAGGATTTTTTTAAAAACCGATTTCGGCCTCTGGTACATCAAAAAAAATGTGGTTTGCCGGCTCTGGACCACCACCATATTTGGGATCGTGTTTCGGACGGTCTAGGGTGCGATCCGATTGGCGAAAACCCATCATGTCGATTCACCTCGCGAGTTTTGTGAGGTGAATCGTGATAGAATCGGTTTTGTCGAGAGGAAATAAAAAAGTGATTGATATATATCTAGGAGAGAAAAAATATATAAATTAATAGTTGTTTAAAAAAATAAATATAGAATCGAATAGATAATAAAAATACGTAAATCATGAACGCTTCCCAGACTATTAGAGCAAGGTTTCTTTTAAACATGCAGATGAGAGCATATGCAATCTGTGTGAATGAAGAACTACATCCCCTCTTGTTAGAACGATGCATCAGATGTCGGGATCATCTAGACTTCGATCACGAGGATCATTCGTGTCTGACGATGGAAAGGGAAGATATGGTCATCAAGTATTTCGAACCAGCGTTCGAATGCGTTCAAATCGACGAAGTGATTATGCTTTGGAGGAGATTAGTCTTCTGTAAGGATCGAGACAAGCCCACAGTTTCGGAAGAACTGAAATTGGCGCGTAGAAGTCTGACTTTAGAAGACAAGGGATGCACCATGAAATTATTGCTGAAGGAAGCATACGTCTAAGTTTTCTCGTTGATATAAATAAGGGAGAATAGAAAATAAAAATAAATACACACATAAATTTTTTATCTAATATTAGAAAGAAAAAAAACATAAAAAATGAGAACTAGAAAGAAATTGTATCCGACGTTAGATGACGACGAGGATGAGAAGCAGAATGGCGTTTTGCCAACGGCACTATCACTAGAAGAAAAAGAAAGAGGAGAGAGGTATCGCATCGATCAAATCAGTAGAATCCAATTATATCTGACTTGAGAGAGAGATTCTCGCCATTCTCTCAAGAAGAAGTATTCGTGTTTCCTGAAATTCGTCAAAGCAGTCGACACGACACTCATCACGATTTCCATGGGTTTATACGCGGCCGGCATCGGATTGTTGTCGACCACGGTTGGTATTCCAATCGTGTTGACCATAGAAGGAGGGGCTCTCACCGCCGGATTGTTTAGCACGGCCGGAAACTTTTTGAGTAGGAAATTATATCTGAAGGAAAGGAAACACGAAAAGATTCGCATCTTGGCCAACTCCAAGATCGATACGATATCCGAAATGATCTTGATGGCGTTGAAAGACAGTAGGATATCGGATAGAGAATACTTCACGATATTGGGCGAGAAAACGAAATACGATGCCATGAAAGAAGCCATGAGAATCAAGACTCGTCAGATCATCAAGGAAGAGATGAAGGATTCTCTCATGGAAAGGGGGAGGAAAGAGGCCAGAGAGGAATTCGGTAAGTTGATAGAAGTCAAGAGCAGCGATTGAAAAAAATATATATATAATAAGAACAGAATTTTTAAAAAAGAAATATTAAATTTATATATAAAATAAAAATGAAATTAATTGAAATAACTCTAAAAAAATGTATTGCGTAAAGTGTAAGAGAGTTACCGAGACGAGTAATTCTCGAGAAGTACAAACTAAAAATGATAGACAGATGCTTTGCGGAATTTGCGACATGTGTGGTTCGATGAAGACTCGATTTGTCCAAAAAAAGAACACGAGCAAAGGTAAAGGCATTGTGAATAAAATGATCAATAATCTACCTTTCGAAATGCATCTGCTGGGTCACAGTTTCACGGGACCCGGAACAAAATTGAACAAGAGACTGAATGCCGATCTGACTCCTAAATCTTGGAGCAAACCTGTGAATAGGGTGGACACGGCCGCATATGATCATGATCAGTGCTACGCCGGACATCCCGACACCAAGACTCACAACAACGTCTGCGATAAAAACATGTTGGCGAAATTGAGAGGTGCGAAACGTCGATTCGGATGGGGCATTCAAAAAAAAAAAAAGTGCATCGGTAAAGAAGAAGAAACGATTATTGATGAGCAAATTGGCCGAGGAGTTACACAAACCCATCGTGCGTAAATTTCGAAAGAGAAGGGTGTTCGTGAAGGGTTTGGATGACATTTGGTCCGCCAACTTGGTCGACATGAGATCATTTTCGAGGTGGAACGAGGGCATCAAATATCTATTGATGGTCATCAACGTTTTTTCCAAATATGGTTGGATCAGAGCTTTGAAGAATAAATCGGGACCTTGCGTCGCCGAGGCTCTGAAGAGCATGTTCGACTCGTCTTCTCGAAAACCGAATAAATTGTGGGTGGACAAGGGAAAGGAATTCTACAACAAGCACGTTCATCGAATAGTTGACCTCTACTCGATTGAAAACAAAGAGAAAGCCAGCGTGGTGGAACGTTGCAATCAAACGATGAAGGAAAAAATGCACAGATACTTCACGGCGAATTCGACCAAGAAATACATATATGCTCTGAACAGTCTGGTCAAAGATTACAACAACACGTGACACAGATCGATCAAGATGACTCCCGCGGAAGCTAGCGATCCTCGAAACGAAAAACGGGTCTACGCGAATCTATATCCTGAGAGATCTAAGATCAGGAAGAAGTCTAGAACACCAAAATTTGCGGTCGGCAATTGAGTGAGAATGTACGCTTATAAGAAGCACTTCGAAAAGGGTTATACTCCTTGATGGACCTCGGAAATCTTCGTGATAATCAAAATATTTCACACCGATTCGGTGACTTACGAAATCGAAGCTTGGAGGAGAAGAGATCATCAGAAAGTTTTACGAACAACAATTGCAGAAGACGAAGTTTTAATAAGAAAACAAAATTTTTTTTATTTACTCTCTTTAACATTTTCTTGTTTACATATATATATAGGAGAGAAAAATAATAATAAAAAATAATTAAAACTATTTTTAGATAAAAAAGCAAGATAATTAATAAACAAAAAACAAAAACCCTTCAAAAATGGCAAATATACTAGATATCGCACAAAGCATAGTGAAAGATGAAAGTATTCAAGAATATGAGGTTCACGAATACAAACCGATAACCGGAATGAGTTTGAACAATGCGGAAGAGATAAGAATCAATGTCGAAACCCAAGATCTATTCGTCCATCCTAGCGAGAGTTACATAGTGGTGCAGGGACGTCTCACCAAGGAAGATGGGACCGACTATGCCGACGATGACACGGTTACTCTAGCCAATAATGGCATCATGCATCTCTTCAGTAATATAAAATACTTGCTATCCGGACAAGAGATAGAATCTGTGTTTCATCCCGGTCAGGCCACCACGATGTTCGGACTCTTGACGTATCCGGATGATTTTTCAAAATCCAGAGGACTTAATCATTTGTGGATGAAAGACACCATCGGCCCTGCTAGTGCCAGCGCCATCGCGATATTCGACATAGTCGTCAAGATGCCCAGACCTAAAGGAATGTTTTCGTTCAGGATACCTTTGAAACACATCTTTGGATTCGCAGCCGATTACAACAAGATCATGTACGGATTCAAACACAATCTGACGTTGATTCAAAAAGGAAACGATGACACAATAGTGAGACTCACTGCGACCGATGTGGGTAAGATAACTCTACACAAAATATCGTGGTTCGTTCCACACATGGAGCCTTCGATCATGGAAAAAATGCGTCTCTACAAGATCATAGAATCCAAGAGTAAATTACCTGTGGGATTTAGAATGAGACAATGCGACACGGCTAGCATTCCACTCTCCACGAATCACTTCGATTGGAGATTGACAATGAAATCCGCTTCTGGGAGACCGTGTTTCATCGTGGTTGCATTTCAGACTGACAGGGACGGGTCTGAGGAAAAGAATGCGTCACTGTTCGATCACTGCAATTTGAGAAACATGCAAGTGTTTCTTAACGCCACGAGATATCCAACAATCGATTACAACGCATCGTTCGACAAGAACGATTTCTGCAGACTGTATGGTGATGCCGCTGATTTTAGAAAGAAGTAACACAGTCTAGACGAATTGATGAGCAACCCTAACATATCTCCCGGCGAATACAAGTCAATGTATCCCATGTTCGTATTCGACGTCAGTTAACAGAGTGAACGACTCAAGAATAGTGTCTTGGACATTCAGATCAAGATGCAATTCGATAGGAACATGCCGAGAAAAACCGAAGCCTTCGCCCTGGTCCTGTCGGACAGAGAATTACAATATGAATCGGATGGAAATAAGATGTCGATCATTCGATGAGAGACATGTGTGAAAAAAATTTAAAAAAAATAAAAAAGTAATGAGTAAAAACAAAAAAAAATAAAAAAGTAATGAGATCTAGAGAGATTGAACAACTTTCTAAATCTCATTACTTTTTTTTTTGTTTTTAATAATCACTCATTATTTTTTTTAATTAATTATTTCCATGCGTTCACTGTTTGTTCAAAGGATCTAGTTTGATCAGTAGGCTCACCAACGAAGTGGCGGCTTCGGGATTATTGGTTTTCGTAACGAAATTAATCCTGTCTCCGGCATTCACTTTGAGAGGTGTGCCGAACGTGCTAACATTCGCGTGTTGATTCTCAGTCTTTTCAACGCTGTATCTCTTATCGCTCTCTACTCCATTCACTGCGAGATTGACGACTGCTCTGTTATTCAAATCCGCGGAAGCCAGACCCATTCGTATGATTTCACCTCCTAACAGGATGGGATATCCCACCCGACCATGCTGCGATCCGCTACCTCCGTTTCCAAAAGACCACTCGGTTTTTTCCCTCCTCTAACGTGCCGGCCTCCTCGGCCCACACGGTGATCAATTGTCTAACGTATTTGACTTTTTCCACCGCTGAAATCAGGGTGCAGCCATCTGTCATGTTCACGGGAGCCGGTAGATTCGTGAGTGCGTGTCCGCCCATGTCTAGTTTATCTTCCATGATGTCGCCCTTTCTCCAGACTGAGTTGTCGTCCACGTACTTCCTGCTGACTGTGCTGGAATCGAATTTGGGATCGAGATTGAGACCGAATAAATTGTGACCGTTCATGTTGATGCCATCCTCCATGGTTCCGCCAGATTGTTTGTTCAGGTAGAGATCGTCCACTTGCGATTCTATGTATTCTTGTAATCGTATCACGGCAGAATCTACGTAGCCCTTGTTGACCGCGGTTGAGTCCATGTCCGTGTCATTGACCTTCGACAGATTCAATATCTTGTTGAATCCCGCATTCAGATCCGATTTCATTTCTCGTCTGTCAGACTTTCTCTGTTCCAGATCTACGTAGTGTTTGGTCGTCACGTCCTTGGGATTTGCGGGAGTGGCCACATTCGTTATCTTGTTAGAATTGGCGTTCAATTCCGAGTGCATCGTTTTCTGAACATATTTACTTCTCAGATGTTCGCTGAATCGCGCATGAGACTCGTCCATGTATTTCTTGGTCGTGGCATCAGTGGAATCTATGGGATTTGCGACGTTCACCAAACGTTTAGATTTCAGATCGAGATCATCGGTCATGGCTTTATCCACGTAATTATCTAGCATGATTCGTTCGAAATCTGCGTTCCCCTTTTCGACGTATTTTTTAGTCGCAGCTTCTGCGAGATCTATTGGCCCGGGAAGATTGTAGAGCTTATTATCGTTCATGTTCAAAGGTTCCTCTCGAGGTTCGTATCTCCGAACATAACTTTCGTCCAAGTTGGCAACGTCGTAACCATCACCAACTTCAAGCATCTTCCTCTTCTTTTAGGGTCGACTTTCGTCGTCACTTCTATGAAATTTATCGACTGGCATGTTGTTTTGAGGTTTTTGTTTTAAAATATATTTCAAACGCAGTTTATTAAAAATGAATTATTTCACTTATTGTTATTTTTCGTTTTTATTCGATTGAATTTTTTTAAATAATTTTTTACCTTTATATATACTATAAACAAAAATCTCTGTCTAATGTAAATCATTGAGAATGTCTTGAAACCTATCTCCTTCAGACCATCTCTTGAGAACGTAGAGACACAGGTGACCGCAAAACACTTGATCTGGCGATTGCACTCATTCCGTGTTGTAACGAACCATCGATTTGTTGAAATAGTTCTTTATTTCTTTCGGCGGCGAGATTCCATAGCTGTCGAAATAATAATTCTTCTTCTTCCCGTTCTTGAACCACGCCACCCAGTGAGTGCCTTCACCTGATGAACAGTCTAGATTTAAAATTTCGCATTCCGATTGTCGAGGTCTTCTCTTTGGCAAGGCATCTCTGAAAAACACGCCTAGAAAATCTTTGATTTTCAAATCCTTTGCCGCATTCGACAGATCGATGTTGGATAGGGGTTCATTAGGTAAGACGATGCCTTCTACGGATATCTCTATTTTCTTATTCATAAATGTGTATATTTTTAAAAAAAATTATTTATTTTATTATAATTCACTAAAATGATGTTATTTTTATATTTTTCTTTTTCTTTTCAAACTAACTCTCTCGATATCTCTATCGACTTTCATAATCTTGAATCCGTCTAGTTCCTCTTGATTTTCTGGAATCCTATCATCCTCAATCATATCTGAAATCCTATCGTCTAAAATTATATCCAAAGTCCAATGTCTGTGTGCCAAAGTGCTTATTTTATCGTCTAACACGAATCTCTTATCATCGTCGGCCGTCAGCGAAATCTTGTTGACTATTTTGGTATACAAGTCGTGATTTTCGCTTCAAATCGATTTCATAGCCTTATACACCAGACCACTTCCTAACAGACAATCTTTATACTCTCGAAAAGAGATGTTTTTCTTCACCACGCATGCTTTAATCCCTTTGCACTTCTTGATCTCTTCATCTTCTAGACGGTAAGCCTACAGTTTGGGTCTCAAGCCCACGAATTCGACGATTTGTTTACCACTGCTCTCATCCTTAAATTTACCCAACACCTTCTTGTTGTCGTTTGATTGAATGTTGGACGGGTGATCAATGGGATAATTGCTCGTGTCGAATAATGCAGCCACATCTGGAGATATATCTCAGTAGACATCTTTTGTCTCTATCTCGTAAACTAAACTGTCCATGTCGGTGAACAGTAGTTTGGCTTTATCACCAAATTTTCGTTTGACGTAATCATAGTGAAACTCGTACATCAATCGCTTGCTGATATCTAAGATGATCGGTCCGAGATAATACGGTTTGTCGAACTTCAGGTGCGTCTTTTGCATGTGAACGGCCACTAGATTTTCGTTGAATATGGTTCGGTGTTTGTAATTGGGTTTCGCCACTAATTTTTTAGCTTTTTTCTCAGACGTGACGAGTCGAACGTCGGTTCTCTTCCTGATGTTTTCCATCGATTTACCGTACACACAGTTGTTCATGAGTTTCAAGAAATCTCTTTTGAAAATGTTCTTGGCTCGAATTCTGAGATTCGTGTTGAGATCGATGTATTTTTTCATCCAAGGCTCTTCGTCGAATCGAATGACGCGATGTATGTCGACTAATTTCATCCCGTGATTGACGTATTGTTTCAAATTCTCGCTGTAGACGACGTCCTTACGTTTGTTAAATAAATTGGGAATGAGTTTTTCCTCGTCTCCTTCGATCGGTTCCATTCGTTCGGGAGCTAGCAGATAATCGTTGTGTAGATCGTGTAATTCTTCCGGATAGTTCAAATCGACTTCTAAAATGCAAGGATAGTCTCTCCATTTTTGCATCTCTTCCGGTTCCTTCACACATTCGAAATTTCCAATCGGTAAAGGATGACTCATAGCCCAACCATACAGATTATTAGCGACCCCAATACTGTATGTATTTATTCGATCATTTTGAATCGAAACCTTATTTCATGTAGGGATTTTTAGCTTCAGAATATCTGTGGGAGATCATCGAGATGCCCCCTCTCGCAGCCCTTTCGAACATGAGCAACATGTCCACGTCGGATAATAATTCCAATTGGACTTTGGTGGTCTTCAACAGAGCGTCCCATGCCAGACCGGGTGCGGTGAAATACCAAGCCGGATCCAGATCGTAATTTCGACGACAGACGTCTCAAAAATTTTCGAACACGTCTGCCAAGAGCAGAACGTCGGTCTTCAGATAGAGATTGTGATAATCTCTCATGGTTTTCATATCAAATGATTTCCACATGTTTTTGGCGTGTTCATAATTCTTGTCGGAAATGTTGGATTCGTATAATTTCGAATAAAAATCTTCTTTTGAAGGTAGTGTGGTGTCGTCGAATCTCTTTAGATCATTCATGTAATCGTAAGGATAAACTCCTTTCCTCAACATGACATCTACTCGTTCTCCGAAATGTTCGCTCGTGATTTTAAATTTATCCTTGCTCATGTTATTGACTAATTTTTCCAGAGCGGTCGACATGAATTTAAAACTGTCGATGAAACGTATGCTTCTACGAATGGATTTCGTTTTTTCTTCCAACGTCTCTCTGTCGATTACTCTTTTCTTCTAAATGACCTTCCATTTCGTAAAGGAAATGTATCTTTCTTCACTGTTCGCAATGCAATTTAATTCTCCGTCTGAGATTTTTCACGAACAGATGACTGTCGTAACCGGAGAGATTATGAAATATCACCGGATAGAAAACGGCATCTCGATATTTTAAATGACACTTGCTGTGAGCCGGACCACGATACAGACCTGTGTAATGGTCATGGTCTCTGACCTTCTTATTTTCCTATGAATTCTCGTCGAATGATTGTCTGCATATGTGACATCTGGTGGCTCTGTTATTTTCGTCCTGCTGCTCTCGCGTGATGATCATTTTTGCCGGAGTTTTGAATTTGTCATATAAAATTTGAATTTTTTATTCTAACTCTTCCATGTCGTGTTGCGAGTCGAAAGTGCATTTCACGTAAATGCAATAGCCCGAAGGCGTGTGTTTTTGATATCTTTCGACGTAACTTCAAAGAGCGTCGGGTTGGCAGGAACTCATTTTCATGGTGAAGCCTTCGAAATCGGGTTGGCAGGAACTCATTTTCATGGTGAAGCCTTCGAAATCGGCGTACACGACAAATGGTACTTTTAACCTTCTATTGCGATTTTCAAAGTTCACGCTGGTGTTGGGTTTGGGCATTTCGATGGCGACACCTTGATTTTCGTTGCAATATTCCTGATGTTTTGCTAACGATTTTTCACGGCAAAATGCGTTCATGCAGTTGCAACATAAACATATCTTATGTTCATGTTTATTATTTTGTCTCGATGGTAATCAGCTTGGATGTTTAACCCAACAATAATGACAATTATCACCATTCGAAATCAATAATAAAATAATCATCTTTTCTCTTTCGAGATACAAAGTCTGTCTGAGAGGATAGATCGTTTGTTTTTCATTGTCGTATCCCAAGAACTTCACCGCTATGGTGGGATTTTGAGCCTCAAAACGTTTGATGTGTTTTAACTCCACTGGAAAAGTCACTCCAGTCCAATCAAGATTTTTAAAAGTCTCCTCGTAACAAGAAACTCTATCGGAGTTCATTTTGACAGGGTATAAAGCGGAGGTGACTGCCCATTTAAAACACTGATCATCTTTATTTCTCACGTTGATCACAGCATTTTTTGTAGCTAAGAAATACGGTAATTCCACGTAGGAAGACGCTTTCAACGAATCGTTTTCAGTTATATGAATTTCGAGTTTCAACACCTCATCGAACGTCCAATTACTACCTTCACGTTGATAATTCGCGAGAGACGTCAACATCTTGTCTTTCATCTTTTTGAAAACGTCCGATAAATCTGAACCTTGAAGTACGGGTTCGACATTAGATCTGAAAAATGTGTTTGTCACGATGCTCTCGCCGGACTTCATGTCGATTTTATTCATCACGCAATGGAGTATCATCTTAATTTTTTGTTCCACGTTCATGTGTTTGTGAAACAAATCCAATACTTTTTTCTTCACCCGCTCCATGAACAATTTCGGATCGACTTTCTTGAACGAGGGAACCACGTCAACAGTTTTAAAAATGCCTTTGATTGCACTCTCCCATTCTACGGGATTCAATTGGAATGCTTCCACAACGAGTCATGCTACATAGTCTTCTCCTTTCCCTTCGTCAATTGCTCGTCAAATTTCGTTCGATATATCTCGTTTGTCTAGATTCTGAACTGCATCACTCGTTTTCATTTTATTTTTTTTTTCTTTTGAAACTTGAAGTTCTTCAACAGCTTTTCGTTTAGTCGTCTTCTTATTATTCACAACTGAAATGTTCTTGTTTCTTTTTGATGTCGGCATTTCGATTCCTTTTACTATCTTTTTCTTCTTCTCATTTTACACAACTGATGCATTTTTTGACGTCGGTGCTATCGACATTTCGTTTGCCTTTTCATCGTGCAAACTACGTATCTTCTCGTGTATGATCTTTCTAATTTCATCATGCTCCACTTTGCCTTTTCTATCATCAGGCGTTACTGTCATTGGCTTATTTTTTTGGCAATTCGAGTCTGCTTAAGTTTATCCACTTCTGATCTTTCAATTTTTTTCTTTCCATCGTTTCGCAAACGATATTCCTGTATGACTTCAATTTTCTTTGATTTGGTTCTATGATTTCTGAAATGTGGAATGTTTAATTTTTTACAAATCTAGTTTAACTGAGGTACAGTTTCCTTATTTAAATTTTCCATTTTTTTATTTGTTTGCTTCATTTGTAAGAATATTTTTTTTTCGAATTTTGTATTTAAATAATAATTTGTTAAAAGTTTGTTTTTTTTACTCTCTATATATATGTTTTAATTCCTTCAAAAAAAAATTTTTTTAATGAAATTAATCTATTTTTTTATGTTCCTTAATGTGAAAAAAATTGAATTGATACGAGACTTTTTGTCACAATAAAGAAAATTAAAAATTAAAAAAACTTTTTTATATATATATAGAGAGTAAAAAACAAACAAACTTTTTTAACAAATTATTATTTAAATACAAAATTTAAAAATATATATTATTTGCAATAATTCATAAAACAAAAAAAACAAATAATCGAACATGACAACAACACCTAAAAGATGCGAATTGAAATTGAAACGAGTCGAAACGTGTAAGAAATTCGGTTATAAAATCTATAGATTACAACGACACGATTCCATCGAATTGAACAAGGTCGAGATGAAGGGCTTAGAGCACAAACACGACAAATATAACATGCCTTTGAAATTGGACGAAGCCATGCTCGATTTGTTTCATGAGTACCAAAGCGATCTACAGAAAATCGTCATCGCCAAAGATAGAGAATTCGACAAGGACAATTTGTCGTTGCCCTACGGAAGTTACATATATCCAAAAATCTCTCTCGAACTCGTGAACAAATCGGGTGGTGAGATCGCGTTCATCGATGTAAAAAAACTCAAAAAAGTAAAGATAAACATTCAACACATTTTCGAAAAAGGAGAAGACACGGCCGTCAACATGCTAATAATGGACTTGGAAATATAAACAATAGAGAGACTGATTTTTAGTGAAGAAGAAGGACAAAAAAAAGTAATGAGATCTAGAGAGGTTGATCATCTCTAGATCTCATTACTTTATTTTTTTTTTTTGTTTTTTTTTTTGTTTTCCTTCTTCTTCTTCACTATCGCTCATATATATTATAATAACGTTTTCTTTTTTCTCAATTTCGGCGTCGATTCTTCTTTTCTTTTTTTTGTGATATATTACGTTTTTATAAGAACACATTTGTTTATCCAAATCATAATTATGAACGAATGTGGTGCATCTCTTGGTAACACACACATCATTACCATTCTCTTCAGAAGGTAGTGGTGACGGTGGAAAGCATCTAATTCTTTTCAATTTCAACCATCTATCCCGCTCTTTTTTCAGTTCTTTCCTAAGATATCCATCATTAGCGTCTAATTGTTTTCCACATCTTTTTCCCACATTATCCTGCAATATTCATCATTAGCATCTAATCATTTTTCCACATCTTTTTCGCACTCTATCTCGCGATATTCATCATCAGCGTCTAATTGTTTTTCCACCTTTTTATCCATTTTATATTATTTTTATACTTTCTATGATTTATATTTATATAATTATATAATTTTTACATTATAATAACATTCTCAAAATCGGTATATTCTTAAATGGCAAATTCTCACCAAACAACAAACCCTTACCGAGTCGCTCAATGTTCCGTCCACTCTTCAGATAGAGACCATTTCCACTCAAAGAGTTGCCACCTCTAACGGGTTCTAGATACAATCCTTCACCGCTGTCGTCTATGTGGACACGACACACGGCTCCTCCCTTCTTCAAAAACAGTCCGCTGCCACCCATTAATTTCTCAACTGCCGAACTCGCGAGTCCTGAGAGAGCTCCCACACTGAGAGTCTTTCCGAGAAAGGGTAATGCTTTTGTGGCAAAGGGTAATGCTTTTGCGGCGATTCCTGTCAATAGCGGTAGGAAACCGCCTTTCATTCTCAAATTGTATCTCAATTGAGCGGGACTCAATCTCACCGTCAACCCTCTTCCATCACGAATCACTTTTTCCATCCTTTTGATTTGACTTCTGGTGCAGGCGATCGAATCCTGACCGCCACTCTCCAGATCTTCGTGAGTGAATTTGAATCTCACCGCCTCGCCTCGGGTTGTTAACGCTCTCTTAAGTTTCTTCCTCTGTCCTGCGGATATGTTCACATTTTTAACCACGTATTGTGTCATAATTCTTTTTTTAAAATATATTTTGTTCAATTGTTTTTTTTTGTTTTAATGATAATTATATATTAAATAATTTTTGTAAATTAATATTGCGTTTATTTTATTTTCTTATATATATGCACAATATTTTTATTTTTTTTGCTTTTATATTTCTTTTATGTGACATCGTATCGTCACCCTCTCTCCACGAAGATCTAACAGTTCACCATTTTGATCCGTCAATATGGTTTTGAGACTATACAATGTGTCTAAAATCACTGGTAGATAAACTAAATTTCGAGGTCGTTCCACGATCTTATAACCCGGCGACACATTTGGAAAGAAGGAATAGATCGTCGGTTGAGCGCTACCATTCACGTAGCTTCCAGCAATCACGTCCATGTTCACCAGAATACTATTGACTGCGAGAATGTCCACTGTATTTTCAGATGCCGCGTGGCCTCGATACATCTTTCGATCGAATCCCAGCATCTTGCCTATAGAATCGTCCATGTTGAAAGCCACTCGAAAATTATCTTCCAAATCCAACATCGTCTGTAAGGTATTAGGGTTGGGAGCGAATCTGATCTTGTTGCTTCCCTTTCCATCTGTCTTCATTCGCATCTGAATGTAATTGTTCAAATCGTCTATGTCATAACTTCCTTTGGGAATTCAAATCTCCAACCAATCCACTCCATCGGAATACTTGAACGAGTTATTCTTTTTGGTGACGTTGGGAAAGGAATAATAAGTCTCCAGATTCACCAACGCCATCTCGTATCTTTTCTCTCTATTCAATTCGATGGAAGGTTCGAATTTCATCGCGAATCGAGTCGAATTGCCACTCACCACGATTTGAATGGATTGTTTTGCAGCCGTATTCTCGGCTATCCATTCTAACAATTCTCCTTGTTCGAACATTATATTTTAATTTTTATTTTATTTTTCAAAACTAAATTATTTGATGATTTATTATTCTCTAATTTTATTTTTGCTCTCTGTCTTATTATCATCAGAAACATAAAACTTGTTGAATCCGCACCGATATTTTCCGTGATTAAAGTCGCTAGTCAAATCGATCACGACGAAATTGTAAAGTCCTCCATCCCAAACCCTCTTGCAGAATCTCCTGAATTCCACCACGCTCATGTCGTTTGCGACGTGATCACTGTAGATGTGATTGAGATTCTTGAGATCCTGGCGAAAGAGACACAGTCAATTAATGTTCTCCCTTATCGTCTGTCTGGGCAATCGAAAATAATTCTGCGACAGGTAGAAACAGTCCACATTGCTGTGACGACCCCTAACGTAATACAATTCGCATTGGTTCTGTCTCTCCAAAAGCAGATCGTCGAAAATCAGGAGATTCTTATCTTCCGATTTCAATTCTCTAGGATCCGGAATGTCACTAGCGTTCTCATAAAATCGACACTTGACATCCGAAGACGCATTTCTCTTCATCAATTCCATCTCCCCACCGTCCAAAATAGTCAAAAGAGAAGCTTCACTTTTGGCGAATTCCGCCCTACTGTCAAAGATTCTGGCTATGACGTCCTTGGGCAATCTATGATCCATGTACTCTCGAAGCAATCTGTATTTGGGTTGAAACAAGCTCTTGCCAAACATGAACAATCTGTCATAATCCAACCAGTCGGGTGGCGACAACAGATTCATCAACAGATTGGTCTTTCCACAATTCGATTTTCCCACTATCAAGCCTCTTATGCTTTTGGGAAAGAACTCGTTATTTGACCTCTTGGTCGCGGCGTCGTTCCAAGACATATCTTTAATGTTCATCTTTGTTTATTTTTTGGTTATTTTAGATTTTTTCAAACACAATTTTTATGTTTTTTCAAACTCAGTTTTATAAATATTATTATTTATTTATATTACACCGTCGCGAGTTTTCTTCAATCCAGATCAACTCGTCATTTTGGCTAAATCTTGTATGGGTACCACAGCATCCTTAAAATCTTTCCAACTTTTCGGTGATCACTCTAACATAGCTCGCTTCGCTGGCGGACTGATCAACTTGTCGATCAATGCGTCGGCTGCCCTCTTGCCAGCCACAGAAGCTATCCTACCACTGGCTTCGGAAGCGGCTTTCTTACCAGCATCCAAAGCCGTCTTCTTACTGACCTCAAATGCGGTCGATGTGAGTTTTCTACCTGCATTGCTCGTGAACGCTCGCATTATAGAATCGACGATGCCAGAACCGCCTTGAACGTAAGTTCTAACGTATCCCTTGTTCTTTATCACCAACATATTTTTATTTTATAATATATATTTTGTTTTTCACTGGTAAATCATTTGTTGTTTAAATTACTTTTATTATTTTGTAGTGTAAAATTTACTCTTTTTATTTTATATATTTTTGTTTGTTTGTTTATTTCTCTCTACTTATTATATATCAATCCTTCAATTCGTTCATCAGTCTTTTATAATCATGTTTATTCAAAACCTTCTGCCTCAACAATTTGTCGCATATGCTCACTATCTCATTATCTAATCCAGTGTTACCAGCGCGTCTACTTGCCATCAACAAACTCAATCTCTGAGACAGAGTGTCAGAATCGCTCGGAAGAAAAGTGGTTTTCACCCCTTTGCCAGTCACCGACTCGACGAACTTCTTATTCATATCCCATATGGGTTTCACCACCTTCGTCCACTTGTAACCTCTATAGGCTTTGGGTCTCGTTTCTCTGGCATCGTTATTTCTCTTCATGGCGTGGGTCTGAAGCAGAATGTCGCCGTAATTGTCGAAATCCTGATCTGTGTAATCTCCAGGCTTGTCGAAAAGGAGCAATTTGCGCAGTCCAGAAGTTAATTCATACCTATTCGAACCGACGATTAAATTATCATCATCCTCTTGCATTTCTGTGTCGCCCACAAAAGTTCTACCGTCAGAATTCTTATAAATTCCATACAACAGATCTCTCTTACCACCATCCTCGGACGACGCGACGCTATCAGTGGTGATAGTCGAAACTGTATCATCACTTTCGCTCATGTCGGTTTCAATTCTCATGGGAACGTAATCCGGTGTAGATTGAAAGGAATACTGTTTTGTAAAACTACCGAGCAACGAACCCATTCTCAAAGAACTCTCTTTTTATGGGTCTCAATTCTTCAACTATCTCCTTCTTGCTTCGTTCCTGAACCTCCGTCACAGGTTTAAATAATTTTGTGGTTTCGCGTCTTAATTCCATTTCTCCAAGTTGTCTGCTTCTGTCAGCTGATTGAATACTCTTCTTAGCACGTTCATATTCGTTTAAAAGTTGATCTCTACGCTTGGAATCTGTGATGTGTAAAAACATTTTTTTCGTTTTTAAATTATTAATATTTCCTTTAGAGTATGCTAACGTGAGTTATTTTATTATTTTCAAAATCAAATGTATAATTATTTCTATGTTTTATGTAAATAAAAATTTTCTGTCTTTAATATAATAACTAAAACCAGTTGAGGAAAAACATTTTACAAAATAAAACCTTTATAAATGCGTTTTGCCCTCGAACGTGTTAAAGATCACATCACCGATTATTCACTCCGTGATGAACAGGAAAACTTTGAAAGTTTAGCTCATAGGAAACCGGTTTCTGATTTAACGCGTTTGAGAATAATTATATCCGTTAAAAGAGTTCATTCATACCTCCGAACATTATCACAAGTAGATTAAAATTCAATTACCTCTTAAAACCCGATTGAGTGGAAAACGCGCTTTTATTGTCTATTATTAAAACGAAATACCTTTCATTCCGGAACAAAACATGAGTGTCTATTATAATAGAATTTATCTCTTAAAATTCATCTAAGTGAAAAACGCTTTATAGTGGAATTTTTATTTGAATGAAACAATTCTACAAAATTTTTTATTAAGATTTATCTAACAAAATTCGTTATGACAAAATGTGAATGGACAATTTCCATTGGTTCTAATTTTCCGAAACTCGAGTTTTCAATGTCATCTATTGAACGAATACCTTTCATTCACACCGGAACAAAACATGAGTGTCAATTTACAATACAATCTTATCTGTTAAAATTCATCCAAGTGAAAAACGCTTTATAGTGGAATTTTTATTTGAATGAACAATTCTACGAACTGTTTTATTAAGATTTATCTAACAAAATTCGCTATGACAAAACATGAACGGATGATTTCCCTCGGTTCTAATTTTCCAAAACTCGAGTTTTCATTATCATCCATTAAACGAAAACCTTTCATTTATACAAGAACAAAACATGGGTGTCAATTTATAATAAAATTTAATCTCTTAAAATTCATCTGACAAACGTGAACGACGATTTCCATCAATTCTAATTTTTCAATCTCAAGTTTTCAATGTCATCCATCGAACGAAAACCTTTCATTTATACAAGAACAAAAAATGAAAGGATTTTTGCAAAGAAGATTTCATAATGTTAGTTAAACACAAATTTTTTTCTCGCTTAAAACCTATCTAAAGTGGGACTCAGTTTTATAGTCGACTCTATTGAATGAAAAAAGCAATTGTATTTACACTGAGTACAAAATTGAAAAACTCCTCAAAACTGATTCTATCACGATTCACCTCACAAAACTCACGAGGTGAATCGACATGACGGGTTTTCGCCGATCGGATCGCACCCTAGACCGTCCGAAACGCGATCTCGAACGTGGTGGTGGTCCAGAACCGCCAAACCGCATTTTTTTGATGTACCAAAGGCCGAAATTGGTTTTTAAAAAAATCCTCGATGAGTAACTGCACTTTACGCTCACTTTTCGCCGTTGGCGAACGTCGAGAAAACGTTTTGAGGTCGATTTTTCCTGGTCTAGAATCGGCAAATGGGTTTCGCCAATCGGATCGCACCCTCGACCGTTCAAACACCCGTTGGCGAACGTAGGTGATCCAGAATCAGCAAACCGCTTTTTTGATGCTGATCTGTAACCGGCAAAAGGTTTTTGCTCGCGTTCACCAACGATAGATCGATGGTCTGATCCGCGATGGGAACGTCGAGAAATTTTTTTAAATTTACATTTTCTTCAAATTTCGTACATTTTTTCACTTTTGAGTGATGTGTCGAATGTACAGGTTCGCCAACGAGTGTTTGAACGGTTAAAAGTGCGATCTGTGAGCCTCAAAACAATTGACGATTGTGGATCACCATGAAAAAAACGACATCTTTGCACTCTGTACACGATTTAACACCGAATCCCTATGGCGGTACACATGCATGTACGTGTACGTGTACACTTTTTTGGAAAAGTGATCTGGAATCGGCCACTTATACCTACTGTCTTTATTAATACTCATGACTTATATAACAAGACAGGTTCATTAGAACATATAAAATAATAGTTACTAACATAACAAGAGTGACAGACGATTCGCGTTGTAATTAATTAATTAATTAATTAATTAATTAATTAATTAATTAATTAATTAATTAATATTTTTCAAGCAAATTTGCCGTCTTTTACAGCCTGAGATCGTGCTTAGGCAAAGGGACACAGCATGCACCTGTTCGTTGGAAATTATTTTATATCTGTGAATTCACATGAAAATGGTCCGAAAATACCATTTTCATGTGAATTCACAGATATAAAATAAATTTATAGAATTCTATATTATTTGAAAATTACTATAATTCACAAAAGATATAATTTATACAAAAATATATAAAGATTGAAGTACAATTGTATGTTTGATATCCATTATGGGAGAACTACTTTATATAGACAGCTGAACATTTCTTTTAAAAGGCTGCAGTAGACAATGAAGGTGGATCAGACATATAGGCATCCCAATATTTCTGTATCTTTTGGGCCATCTTCGTATATTTTGATCGGACGTCAGTTTCCAAATCTGATGCTTGCACCCTCAATTCCACATTCTCAGCTTCTGTCTGCAGGGCCGGTACCAGCTTGTGAAAGCTCAATCTCGTTCCAAGGGTGTTGAGACGTCGGTGCCAAGCTGCAAAGAACAATAGAAAAAAAACAATTTTTAGTTAATTACTTAATTAATTACCGTTTACCATGACAACCACACACATACAGATGTGGCCGAGAGAGAGAGAGAGAGAGAGAGAGAGAGAGAGAGATATTCACAGTTTACAGTTAGGAAAGAAACTTGACACTCACCTTCAATGTCATTATTAGTACGGACGGTATGACCAAAATACTCCATTCATGAAGACTGAACGTGGTGGTGGAGTAAAACCATTGGCGTTGGACGTAATCGACAAAGTCTCTGAGTTTTGTCTCGGGCTCAGTTTTATTGTATGATGCCTCAAAAGTCTCCCGTATGTGAGCAGCTGGTAGGAATGGCAAGGCCAATACTGACGGACAATGTCGTGCACTGGTCCTCCATCTCTGTAGACTGTCTGAAGACCTATTCTCGTGACATATCTGCAGACTGTCTGGCTCCAATGAAAACAACAGCCTTTTATTTCTCTGCCAGGAAACACCTCTCTAACAGCCTGCCAAAGAGCTGTAAAAAAAATATAAAAAATAAAAACAAAGATTCATAAGTTACCATAAAATATTTATTTATCAAAACAATTATTTACCTGTTTTAAAAAAAACAATGTGAAACCTGACGATTTTATTTTCAACAATCTCATTCTTCTGAAAATGTTGTAATGAACAGTTTAGTTCAACCTTGGTACTTTCATAAAACATGAATTTAATTCTGGGTTTTTTAAATTCACGGAGGTTGGATTTATTTGTCAAAATACTCTACAGGTAAGTAAATGATAAAATTAACAGTATTTCAATAGAATAAATTACATTTTTTGAAAAACAAAAAACGGGACAACTCGCCGTAAAAATTGGGACAACTCGCCGTCCGACGGCGAATTGTCCCGACGGCGTCTTGTCCCGTACCCGTGTTGTTCGGTAAAATGTTTCAATCCCTTATTCTCTGATAGAAATACCCCCCCCCCCCCCCCCCCAAAAAAAAAAAAAAAACAAAAACAAAAAACAAACAAACTAGTTTTCTCATGTAATAAGGACTTGAAGCATACAACGCTTCCGACAGCTTCTCGTGTTGTTCGGTAAAATGTTTCAATCCCTTATTCTCGGATAGAAAGACTCCTTTCTGACTTCTGTTCGACATGATGGTACTTGGAACCCCTTTGCATTTGTATTACGGGATAGTCAATCCGGTTGGACGAGGGGTATTCTCCGTATTTATATGTACGAAGTCGTTGACAATAAGTTACACATCCAAGCCACTGTGCGAGATCTTGAACCAAACTTCGAACCTCCAACAAGTTTTGATTGACTTGGTGGCTTTAAAGAGCTTGGAAATCCCACAGGACGATGGAGTAATGCCGCAGCACTTGAAACAAAGGGGGGTGAGCTTGAGTGGATGAGGATTAAGGACAGGATAGACTTAATGAAACTCTGCAATCTCAATCAACTATTTGGTAAAGCTCCCCGACAGCCGACAGTGTTAATTGATGGTCCAGAACATTTGGAATTAAATGCCAGTAACTTCGACCCACTGTAATTGCGTCCCAAAGTAACTTCGATCCAAATTGGTAATTTCGACCCAATTTTGATAACTCCGACCAACTATTTTCCCCGACGCAAGAGCCCTCCCGCTGACCGCAGTGGCAATAAGCCTTTAATGAGACAATCGCCTCAATGGGATTAGCTTCCAGGAAGAGAATCAAAGCTACCGAAAATTATATAAGCCTTCCGATGTTCCCAACAGCACATCATTTTTTTTTACATCGCACGCCATCATTCAGATCTCCACAGAGTGATGAGACCTTAATTAGATGTGTGATGGATTTCCCCACACTTCAAATGAAGAACACTTGATACCTTCCCAGGGCATCCTACACTGGTCCACACCAGAGGAAGGGTAAGAAATGATGAAGGGTGGGGGTGGGGGGCGTACTAAAAGTCGAATGTTTGTAGGGTGTAGGCGATAAAATATGAGTGATTTGAGTTTTGTGGTACTTGAAATTGAATCTTTTTAAATTAATTCCGATCCGGATGGGTAACTTTTCGATAGGTTGGTGGTGCGGGTGGGTCGATTCACTCAGCAATTCCTCCACTATACGTTAAGATACAGCTGGACCAAAACTTCCAATTTATGATCCTAGACTGCATCAGCAATAGACAGTACCAGCACTACAAAAACAGAGATTAGACGTTCCACCAATACATCCTCTCCTGCTAACTCTCACACGCGTTTCCTCCTTTAACACGCCCAGACATGAAAGAAAACTTTTCACTCCACTGTTAGAGAGGGTCGAAAGGGGTTTGACACAAACCGTATCTGCGCGCCTTCGGCGCGCGAAACCATTTGATCAAAAAATAATACTGGCTTGATGATCATAAAACAACTGCATGCAAGAATTATCAAAGCGGTGTTTAATTGAGTGTCATCCCAACAAGACGAACGGATAAAATATCCCAACAAGACGATCCCTAAAAGATGAATCACAACAGGACGAAAACTTCCTTTTTCACTAATTATAGGGGAAATTAACAATAAAATTTTTTTTACAAAGTGTATATTTACGCTATTTGAGGTAATTTGGGGTTATTGATTTACGTTTCGGTTGCTGAGCAGTTATTATTTTTATTATTTCTCATCTCTCGATCGATCGCCCACATTCACTGTGTAACTCGAACAAGAGTTTCTTTCTGTAGTGATGTCCATGGTTATATATTTCAGTCTTTTTTCTTATTTTATATATTTTTTTTTTTAAGTTTGATCGATAAAAAGATACACTAAAGATCCCATTAAAATGCATGGCTCCTTTGTTAATTGAAATCTCTTTCTCCGACATTAAGACGTGTTAGCAGTTTATGGTGGAATATGAAAACTCACTTCTGACACTAAAGGCGTATTTTTAAAAAATAATTTTGCCCACAAAGGTCAGAAAAGGATGCTAAAAAAGAGATTTTTATATAAATTGTGATACAGGTCCCAAAAGTTAAACACATTCTGGTAAAATAATCCTTCGCCATCGTGTATATTTCTTGTCATAATTTCCAATCTGAACCTTCACACACCCTAGCGTTGATTAACTGAAAATTTTCATAACAATTTTATAAAGCATAAACACAGTGTAAATGGGAAGAAAAGTTAAATAATCATATTATATGGTACAAGATGTAAACTTCTTTATGTTTTATTGCTGTAGTGTGAGTTTATTGCGTTTTACGACCAGTTTTATAAGAAATAAAGAGCTCAAATACATAATTTTTTCCCGAGAAATAAACTTCCATTTCAAAGTACTCATTTTTGCCCAGAACCTCAAATAAATGGGCTATACATTCATTTTACTTAAATTCATCTTGTTGGGATTCGTCTTGATGGGATGACCACTTTCGACATTCGTCTTGTTGGGATTCGTCTTGTTGGGAATAAACCTTTAATTGTAACTAATACTGTGTAAATACTTACCACAACAAATGTTGTAATAACACATGAACGGTATTTACAAAAGATGCATCATTAAAAGACGAGACTAACCAAGCTGGTCATTACTTGAATAAAGCTTTATATTTATGGAAAAAATCTGGAAAAATAGTGACTGAATTTACCAAAGAGGATCGAAATTACTTTGGGTCGAAATTACTGATCGGTAAGGCGGTCAGTGGGAGGGCGTCTGAGTCGGGGAAAATAGTCATTCGAAGTTACCGAAATTGGGTCGAAATTACTTTGGGTCGAATTACTTTGTTTGGTCGAAGTTACCGATTTGGGTCGAAGTTACTTTGGGTCGAAATTACTGTGGGTCGAGATTACTGGATACTTTTGGAATTCAAACATAAAGACAGGGTGGAAAGACCAAGTGAGGGAGCTAATAGAAAACTATTCAATGGTGATCTCGGACTTAGAAATGGGCACAAACCAGGGTAAAAAAAATCACAAGAGAAAGGGACATGGCGGATTGTTACCTGAATTGGTGAGAGGGGGTCAAAGCAAGAGGTCTTTTGGTGGGCTGCGTGAAAACGAGAAGCCAAGTGTTAAAGAGTTCCTTGGTGGCACCTTGTTCTTCAAGCTATGATCGCGGTTGCTGGAGCTTAGGGGAAACTTAGGAAAGACTGAAAGGGAGTGCTAAACTGTGTAATTTAGACGTAGTTGAGACCCTGGAACACTTTCTTTTAGAATATCCAAAATTACCAGTCTATTAACAGAATATTTATTAACAATTAACCTTTTTTGGGGGGGGGGGGGTCACTGTTGTTGAAGCCGAGGTCGTGGTCCCTGAGCTTTGGGAGAAAATTGGGAAAGACAGCGAAAGGAGTGCTAAATGTGTAATTTAGACGCAATGTAGACCCTGGAACACTTTCTATTAGAATGTCCAAAACACTAGTCTAACAGAACAAGATTCACCGTGATTATGATGGGGGAAGTGAGATGAGAGAATGAAGGACATGTGGTTAGTGGGTGACACAAATGAGAGGGCTAGTATGCTGATCGGAGAGATTGCGAAGAATGAGGCAGGGGATGCCATCAAGTAGTTCGTCTCAGAGTGCTGGGGGAGCGAGGGGGCGCGGGGATACGGAGTCATTTGGGATAACAGGGCTAATCAAGGCCTTCTCATCTGAGAACCGCGACCAATCAGCGGCCTGCCAAAGTGTCATTATTATTTAGTGAAACAAGTGACATGCCTCTATCAAAACACCTGCGCTTGTACCTGTGCTATGTTTATTGTGTGGAAACAGTTCTATATAAGCGTTAGATTTAATGCCGAATCTACAATTCTTAATTTGTTGAATTTTGTACCATACAGACATTTGCAAAATGTAATAAATACTGTTTAAACTAAAACACCTGCGCTCTTTCACGAATACCAGCTTGTTAATCACGACATCAAAGAAATGTAGACCTAATGCATGGAATACATGGAAGATATCTAGATTGGAAGTCGTGTTTGGAGTACTTCAAATTGGTCGGTTTATATAATTTGAATAGACTTTGCGGAAACGCGGGCACAACAATATCAATCTATACAAACTCAAAGATGTTTTATATAAATAATTCAACCAGTATTGCAATATCAGAATAAGCTCAAATGATACCAACTGCAAAACTTTCGACAATATCGAGAGCAAATTTTCATTATTTGGGACGATTATTAGAACCAGAAAATATCTCCTCATGAACTGTTGCGCCAGATCGCTGTGCTTCTTCGTCCAGCATTATCATCACCTTGACTATGGTGTGACATTGTGAATTTTATGTGTAACACACGATCTATATGTTGTGTAAGTTTCATTGTTATATCTCCTTCCAATAAAAAGTTAGGATCTTGATGCGAAAAAAACGATATACATGCTGCTTCCACTTGTTGGTTGATCTTTCTGTGACTTTGGCCTTGAAGGTCGGTCCTGAGTTTTGTCTACGACATACGATCCACATGTGTAAATTTCGTTGTATTATCTCCTTCTAATACAAAGTTGTGGCCCGGAAACCAAAAAGTTGATTTGTATGCCGATTCCATGTGTTGACCCCTGTCTATGTCCTTGACCTTGCTTACCGGACCGCGGACCAGACCGGACTGCTGTCATTGGACCGCTTTGGAACGGTCCACACTTGGCGATCCGGTACTGGACCCGTTCGCAGACTTTAATACATAGATGTACGTCTAGCTTTAGCACTGGGGTTATCTTGTACGGAAATCCGAAGCTCCAATCATCAGTCAATAGACTCAATACACAGTGTCGCAAATGTCTGGTCATCTTGTGTGAGATCTCATAACAGCTCGTCAGATACATTCTTTGATGTCGTGACATCAAACGACAGTGACTACCGAGTACCGCCTCTGTCTTTTGATTTCACCGGCTTCAGAGAATGCCCTGATTAAAACGCGCTTGATTTAGTAACAAACTAACAATCTTCTATCACGACGTTCACTGACTCGAGTGTTGGGCCGTTGGCACTCAGATGGCAGTAACGTGATGCTTTCCTTAACACAAACGCGTATACCAAGTCAATCATTAAAAAATATCTTAAATAAAGCAAATGTGTTAAAATCTTAATTTGGTATTACCAAAAGTAAGATTTTAACACATTTCATTTCATTTGAGGTATTTTATATATATAATGACTGGACCGGTCCGGAACATGTCCAGGCAAGAATATTGGACCACATAGGGTTGGACCGGACCACCAACAGCGGTCCGGTCTGGTCTGCATCCCTATTGTACACGACACACCATCTAGGTTTGGTCCATACATTGCGTACGTTTCATTGTGATATCCCCTTCAGGTAAAACATTATGGCTCAGGCACGAAAAAGTTGCTGTTTAGGCTGATCAAAACGTTGGCCTCTTTCTCCGACCATGACCTTAGTAGGCCAATCATGAAGTTTGTAGGCGCGACACACCATCTACACTCTAAAATCGGTTGGGTTAAAAATCAACCCAAATCGACTGGGTTGAGTGAATATGAACCCAATTTGGGTTCATATTCACTCAACCCAGTCGATTTGGGTTGATTTTTAACCCAACCGATTTTAGAGTGTAGTGGTGGTCCATACGTTGCGTAAGTTTCATTGTGATATCTCTGTCTATTAAAAAGTATTATGGCCCAGACACGAAAAAGTGGATGTGCATGCTGATTCCATGTGTTAATCTCTACTTGGGACCTTGACATTGCTAGGCCGGTCTAAGTTTCATTGTAATATTTCTTTCCATTAAAACGTTGCGTCCCGGACACGAAAAAGTTGAGGTGCATGCTAACTCCAAGCGTTGATCCCTATCCTTGACCTTCATTGGCAGGTCATGATTTTTTACACGACCTAGGTGTGGTAATATATCGTGTAAGTTTCATTTCTTTCCATTAAAAGTTATGACCCGGAGACGAAAAAAACCCCAAAGAGCTTCAGTGCTAACATAATTCCCAGCAAATTAAGAAAGTTAGCTCCATGAACATTGTTTCCAGAACAATGAGCATTGTTAGGTTATGATCACCGGTACAAGTATAAACACAGCAACTCTGACAAACCTGCCAGGATCTCAGTGGAATCACACCATATCTTCAAAGGACATTGTTTGCTATGCAGGTACCATATACTGCTCAAAGTTTGCTAAGCACCGAGTACATCCAACTACCTGTTTTACGTTTTAGTTGAAATATTGTTATGAAAAGTGAAAATATTTTTTATTTAATTATATCTTTAATTATTTAAGTACAGAAATTAAGATTTTATTAGTGTTTGACATTATTTTTTAGCTTCTGAATACGATAACCATAGAAAATGGATATTTGGGGTAAAAGAGGAAATTTTTCAATATGCCAAAAATTTGACAGAGCGAACTGGTATGGCTTCAATATCGAGTATGAGACCCATTACTGTTAATTACAGCTTGACAACGATTTCTCATGCTCCTAATCAGCTTCCTGGTGGACCTTTGTGGGATGTTGTTCCATTCTTAGACCAGCATGGCACCAAGCTCGTGGACACTTCTTGGCTGGTCTGGACGGGCTGAAATTGCAAGCCACAACTCATTCCAGACATGTTCAATTGGATTGAGGTCCGGGGATCGTGCTGGCCAGTCCATACGTTCACCCCCCCCCCCCCCCCTCTCTGTCGGCACTCACCGACAGCATGGGCAGCACGAGGACGGGCCTTATTGTCCATCAGAATGAATCTATCACCCACTGCACCTGCATACAATCTGCCATGGACATCCAGGATCTCATCAATATACCGTTGTGCAGTCAATGTACCACGTTCAAGGACCCAGAGCTCTGTAAGTCCATCCCAGCTGATGCCGGCCAGACCATGATTGACCCTCCACCATAGCGGTCATGCTCAGCAATGTTGGCTGCATGGAATCGCTCTCCTGGTCTTCTCCATACCCTAGAACGCCTATGTGGTCTAGACAGTACCTTGACTCATCTGTGAAAAGGACAGGTCGCCAATCTTCTCTGGTCCATCGAACATGGTCCATGGCCCATTCATATCGTGCCTGGCAGTGGTTCTGGGGCAGCGGAATGAGAATACATGGTCTTCTCGATCGGTGGCCACCTTCGTGCAACCTTGCCCTGATAGTCTGCTTCGAAACATTTACCCCGGATGCATTCCGAAGGTCACTGCGAAACTGAGTTGCTGTGGCAAAGCGGTTCCTACGGGCCTGAATCATCAAAAACCGGTCTTTAGCTGCAGATGTTGCCCTGTCTCTGCCACCACCATGCCGTCTTACTGATGTGCCATACTGCTGAAATCTTGCCCAGGCTCTGGTGATCACCGTGTGATGCACACCGAGGGCTTCACCAACCTGACGATGGGTAGCCCCTTGCTCCACCATCCCTACAGCCCGCCACATTTCTGCTTCAGACAAATGTCTTTTTACATTTGCATTTGCCATATTCAATTATTAAATCACAAGGGTTTGTGTTGAATGACGATTGACTTCCCTACACATGCCATGTACATGTAGACAGTACACGAAAACATCATGAAAATCAGGGGGTACATGCTTTCCATGACTGTCACGAAAAGTCTGCCTGTCAAGAGAGCTAATGTAAACACTGGGGGCCATCTCAATACATTCCTCAATCATATCTACCAAAAATATCGCAAATATGTCTCAAGCAAATTTCATAATGATGTGTCAAATATTTGGTGCTTAGCAAACTTTGAGTAGTATATATGTTCACAATATTGTAAAACAAACACAGGAACAACAAAAAAAAAGGCAAAAATAAAAACAAATACAAAAGACCCACAAAGAGCTATTCTGTGAAATGTTAATTATCTCATGAAAAAATGATCAATGACATTCTTTAAAATTAATTGAAAAATTAAATGAAAAAAATATAAAAAATAGATGCTGGTCATAGCGGAATTGGCTTAACAGGAATTGCTCTATTTGGAATTGGTCTCACAGAAATGGGTCTACATGGAACGAACCAACTGAGACTCATCGACAAAACATTAACTGTTGATGGAAAGTGGTAGGTAGCTTTATGGGGTAGGTGGTACGAAGAAAACTTTTGATGTCGAGGATGAGGGTTGGTCGATAGGAAGGGGTCCGACAGTAGAGAAGGTTGAACAGAGAGAGCCGGGTGGTAATAACGGTATGCACACTAAACGGTGTTTAGATTGAGGATCTGACGATGAAGACACGAAGATGTCAGTTCGAGGAAAGGTGAAGAGGGTGGCTGGCAGAAAAGAAGTAAAGGGCGTTAGCGATTGAATGAAGTTCAGTTGGGCCCGAGGAGGAGTTCGTTGATGTGGAGGAGGTGCTTTCAGCTGGTGGAGGTCTGGAGGTATGGGTCAGTACAGTAAAAGTGGTGTGGAAGACAGAGCTAGCAGTGCATCTAAGCGAAAACTTGGGGTAGCGGGAAGCAGTTTAGTTCGGGGACCACATAAGGTGGTTTATGGCGCGCATAGTCTGAACCGAACTGATCTGTTTCCCCGGGCCAAGGAGGAAATATTAGGGATAAAGTGAATGGTATTGTTAAGGGCTCAGTGCTAGATCCAGTGAGGGTGTTCCTGTCATGTAGTGTTGTATCTATTAGGGGGCAGAGAGATCATGTGTGTGTGTTTGTGTGTGTGTGTGGGGGGGGGGGGGGTTGTCTTACCAACTTGACGAGGTAACTAGACAAAAGAGTTTGCGTGTTTTGCCTTACCGAGGTACAAAAGACAAAAGAAACCTTTTACCGTTAGTCCACACAAAGGACAAACAATGGGGTACCTCGGTATATAGGGTAGACAAGACTCTCTCTCTCTCTCTGTGTGTGTGTGTGTGTGTGTGGGTGGGTTTGTCTTACCAACTTGACGAGGTAACTAGACAAAGGAGTTTGCGTGTTTCGCCTTACCGAGGTACAAAAGACAAAAGAAACCCTTTACCTCGGTTGTTTTCCCAGAACTGTACCGGCAAAACGAGGTAGAAACCGTTAGTCCACACAAAGGACAAACAATGGGGTACCTCGGTATGTAGGGTAGACAAGACCGACAGTGTGTGTGTGTGTGTGTGTGTGGCAAGCAGTTTTATACCGCAGGCATGTAATGAATATCGAAATCTTGTGTTGGGAAAAGGTATGGATGTGGTGTCCCTCTCCAAAGTAGGATATGTGGTAAACGTGCCTTTTTTGGCCGGACCTCGCCCCAGACCTCGGAAGAGACATCATAGTCACGTGATCTAGTTACGTCATGTTCGGGTGTTATGTTAGCCCGCGTGAGCGGCCATCTTGTGACGTCATCGAATAGTGATATGTGGTCTTTGTGCGCATGCACAGCGCGTGTTGTTAGGGTGCCGTGTGTTTCCGTCGTCCATTTTGTATTCTGGAGACCGCCATCTTGCTATGAGCCTGGAAGGCATACACCAGGACGGGGGTATGTTCTGAGGCTGCGTCTGATGACTCCGATTGAATAGAAGGAAATCTAATTACCCGAATAGACCTGACAATTTTCCCAAATCACCAAAAAGCATGCAAATCACCGAAATGAGTTCGGATTTCATTCAGAATCCTCATTTTTCCAATTACAGGCTCGTACCTTTGTATAGGGGTAACTTTCTTAGTTCGGATTTGCCCCAATTCCGCGTTTTTTCTATCTATCACTATCTAGTCTGTGGCTTATTCTTCTATTCCACGACATGTTTTACCAATTACAGATTCTCTTCTGACCCTCCTAGCAGTCTACTTACTCTTAGCTTCTCCCCCACCTACCCCTGGACCTGCCTCGAACTCAGCCCCCGTCCAAGTCTTATTTTATGTAATCTCCAGTCAGATTGCTTCATTTCCCGTAATCTGTACATACCCAAACAGAGTTATCTCTTATGTGTATAATGAAGTCCTATATGATTCCTACGGCCAGGAGTTAATCGAACGACTCGAATCTGATCGAGGAAATAAGCCATCGATTAATTACTCGAACGAGTGACTCCTCTTATGCTCATCTGTGTATTGGCGGGTACCTATGGCATGGCGATGTGGTACTGGAGGAAACCTTTTAGAGGATACTTATCGGAGGATATCTATCTGAAGATAGTTATGGCTCCCAGCGTCTATCAAGTTCCTTGCATCCAGACCACCCCATTGCCTTCATAGCTCCAAGACCACTACTTCTGATTTGTCCACTTTCACCACCGTCTGTCCTATGATTAGCTTCCACTCTTTTCCGCCAAAACTTCTGGTCTGTACAGCTACTATTGGCTAACAGGCTTACAGTCTTATATGATTACTACTGGTTACTATCGCTTGCGGTACCTATATCACTATTCGACAATCACTACCCTACTTGGATTCCACTAACACTAACAGTAGAATGTAGTCTGCTTGCTGTAACGACTCCAATCGCACCGAACACATTAACTGTCAAGTAGTGACTTGAACAGGTACTGCTCGAACTACTCGAATGAAATCGAGCAAATAAGCCATCGAGTAATTGCTGGGACGAGTGACTCATCTTACGACTCTACAACGCATCTCAGAAAAAGAGGATTCCATAGCCACAGACGTTTTGTTTTCCAAAAAGGGATACGCGCAACTCCATGAGAAGGATATTTTTTGAAGGATACCATTTGGATGATAATTGTTGAAACCTGCGGCTTCTAAATCCGGGTTCTAGCAAGGGCAGTTGTAAAAGACAACAATATATAATGTTCAATTCATTTTTGTTTTTTGTTTTGTCACAATCACGGTATACAGTTTATTAAGTTCATAGTAAATTGCCGTTGGTATCCTCGTATATAACCACTTTGTTCAGTTCCTAGTCAGTTGCCCAAGACATATTCATCGTCGAGTGGAATGTAGCACTGAACCGGTTAACCGATTAATCGCTTAATCAACGATCAACATCTTGATCGATCCAAAAAGTAATTGATCGATTAACCGTTACTTTTGAACTACTGTATTATATGGGTTAACAAAGGAACAAACTTGTTCCAAAATAGGCAAACATTGTCACACTGACTCACATCAATTATATGAGACAGAGTAAAGCATGCAAGTTACTTGCTGACATACTTGTTTACTTGCATGATCATCATACTGTATCAGTGGCTGGAAATGGTCATTCTAACCCTTTACTCATTACTGGTAGCAGCCGATACTTGCAAAATAAATTCATGAATTACTAAAAAAAATTCAATTTTTGTCCCCAAAACATAGCTTATGAAATCCTCATTGGAACGAGCGCGTTCCAATGAGGGGTCATAAGCTAAGTTTTTGAGACAAAAATTGAAAACATAATCAATTTGAATGGAGATTTTTGTATATAGGCCTAGTCGGTTTTGTTTGTTACGTTGGGTAAAGGGTTCATGCTGTAAATCATCAACGGTACGGCAATTATTCAGATATCTATTTGGACAAGAGAGTAATCGGTTAACCAAGGTTAATCTACGTGATTAATCGATCAAGAAACCCCCTTAACCGTTTCAGCTCTAGTGGGATGTAATTCTTCCGTCCTCTTATTCCTGGAGAGATTGACAACCATTCGATTAAAGACTTATCCTTGTTCTCTAACGGACCTTCTCCCAGTTGCTTGACCCTGACTGGACTTTCCATGCTGTGTGTCCGCATGTTGAACACTGGCAGCTTGACTTTCTTGGGTGATTTCATTTCTGCTGTGCTGTAGACAGGTAATTCCACAACTTCATGCTTTGGAGCTCCATTCTTGGGTTGGTCCAACATTGAATCTTCAGTTTTCTGTACATTGTTCTTGATTTGAGCTGCAGGTTGGGAAGAAACTTCATTCTTCTGACTACCAACATCAGTCTTTTTCAGTTCGTTCTTGTGGTAACTTCATTCTCCTGAGCATCATCGTTCACTTACGTTTGAGTGCTTAACGTCATTCTTCCTCAGATTGTTCTTGCTGGGAACTGCATGTTGGTCGTTCTCTTGTTTGTAGTTTGAGTGGCAACTTCGTTCTTCTTCTTTGACACTTCATTCTTCAGCTCCCCTTTGGTTAACAACCGGCCCGTGTCTCCACATATTTTAGTCTCTTTCCCACAACCTCAGTGAGCTGGTCTAGGTTTGTTCTCTTGCCTCCGTCTATCATACCATTCACTTGAGCCAATTCTCGGGAAGTCAGTTTCAATCCAGCATCATTTTTGAGGATCTGTATGTATAAGTCACCCTTTAAGTTTAACCGGCAACTGATTAGGTTTGCCTGTTGGAGTGGGAAGGGAAATGGCGGCCGCCTCTGGCTCTTTCCTTACCTCACCCTTCTCTTTATTCGTCTCCAAGAAAGCCTCCAGGCGTCGGGCATCCCTCCGTCTGGTGGATGGACTCTTCTTCTTTCTCTTTTCTCTCTTTCCAGGGCCTCCAGACTTCTTCGGGTGAGGACCAGTGTGAGAGGGGTTCCTCTTCACAGGGGTACCTATCCCCGAAGAAGGCTGTGTGATCTCTGTCTCGAATTCCAGTGTCAACTGGACATTCCTGCCTACCATCTGGATAATCTAGTTGATAGGACAAGAAATGTCTAGAGCTGTCAAGGCTTTCCTGAGCTGTCTTGGTATTGCCAAGTTTTCCGTAATCAGTAGCTGGTTTTCACACGTCTTCACACTCTAAAGTCAAGAGATGTTCCCCTTCAAATGAAAATGAAATGGTTTCGCGTGCCAAAGGCGCACAGGGACGGTGTGAGGCAAGCCCCTTTCGACCCGATGACAAATTTGTTACGAGCACGCCCTTTTATAGGCCGAGAATATCTGACAATACATTGACGACGGGTTTCAGTAATGTCCCTAAAATACTCCCTTCCGTGTGACCCTTCCTTTTTCGCCAATATATTTTTCTCTTTGGTGAGGCGATTCTCCTAATCTGGTGCTTGTATGGAATCAGCTACGCGATTTCGGATTTAGTCAATGACACATTCTAATGTAATAAATTCCTGGTAAGTCACACATACATTCTATCAAGTCACCATTTGCTGTCTTGATCACGGTCTTGGCTTCATGGCGGTCAGCGTGAGATAGAAATCGCAGCGTATCTGAATTTCTTTTCAGACTTTCAGTGCTCCTTCCGATTGTCTCATGGGATAGTAATCATCCTTGTATCTCTCCGCGTTAAACTTTCGAGAAAAGTTTTTTTCACAGTACTCACTGCGATGGACTTTCATGTCTTTACTTTTTGCCGGTTAGATGACAAATGAGCAATTAGCGCCGTGTAATCCCTTGTATACCTTTCTCAGGGCTAGAGCTGGGATGATGGGCGATGAGAGAAAATCATATTTCCGTAACAGACTTCTTTTTATATCTGTAGGAATTCCATCGAATGTCAGTATCTTCAATACACGGCCGTGTTCTCGCAGGTCACTGTTCTCTGTTGTATCCCATCTTCGAGAATGTTGACAGAACATCTGCATAAACACGTAACCAAATCTTCACAGCCTTCTTGTAGAACGGCAGCTGCCCCTTTGTTCGTATCACACAAAAACCTCCAGGGCTTCTACATTTCTCTTTATCAACGGGAGTAAATTTTTAGTATCTCTCCGTGAATGGTACTTCTCTTCACACTTTCGATCTATTTTGGTCTTCATGCCTCTTCCTATTGTCTGATTGGGAAAACATCCTGACACAATATCTACAGAGCCGAGAATTCCACGTTTTCTCTCGACGACGGTCAAGACAAAAATGAACTGAAAGCCGAGTTTGCACCATTTTAATACCTTTCCAACTGAAGCACCCGTATGTAGAAGCCAACAATCATCCAAAAAGTATCGTCCAAAAAATTATCCTTTTTACGGAATCCTACTATAAGAATTCCTTTTTTGATCATGGAATCCCATTTTTCCGAGATGAGTCGTAGGGTCGTAAGAAGAGTCACTCGTTCGAGCAAGTAACCGGTGGCTTATTTGCTCGACTACCTTCGAGTAGTTTGAGCAAGACCTGTTCAAGTCACAACTCGACAACTTATTTGCTCGATAAGACTGGAGTCGTCAGCGCGAGCAGACTATATTCGACTGCTAGTAGTGGCGGGAGAGAACGCGGTGGCTCAGTGGTTACAACATTGAACTTCAAACCGAACGGCCCACGGTTCTATTCCCGCCAGGGCTAACTGCGTTGTGTCCTTGGGCAAGGAACTTAATCCCGATTGCCCACGTGGCGGCACTGTGTACTAAGGCGTACTGCACGTCGATGGTGCACTTGTCTTCAACCAATTCGAACCCTGGTTGTGTGGAGTTAGTATGTTGGGAAGTTTGGCAGTTGCTCGCCGTTGCTCGGTGGTTCTCTCCGGGTACTTCGGCTCCCTCGACCAGTTAAACTGTCGGACACGAAGTGACCCTGACTGTCAAAAGTGTCGTTAAACCCCAATACATAAATTAATAACTGGTAGTAGTGGAAACCAAGTATGATAGTGATTATCGTATAATAATTAATAATAATAATACTGTAGCCGGCCGCTGATTTGTAACGGTTCTCAGGTGAGAAGGCCTTGGTTACGCCTGATCTCCCAACTACCTTCCTATTCCCACGCCTCTCCTTCCAACACTCAGAGACAAACTGCTTGATGGCGAGCCCCATTCTTCCCGATAAGCATACTAACCCTCTCCTCTGAGTCACCCACTAACCACATGTCCTTCATTCTCCCATCCCACTTCCCCATTATACTCCCAGTGAATCTTATTCTGTTAACAGATTGGTAATTTGGACATTCTAATAGAAAGTGTTCCAGGGACTCAACTACGTTTAAATTACACATTTAGCACTCCTTTTCACTGTCTTCCCAATTTCCCATTAGCTTCACCCTAAATGCTGCTTTTCTAAAAATTACTCAATGTCATGAAATTATTAATTGAAATAAAACCTCTTGCTCCCCATCAGTCGTTAAAAGTATTACCGTATTCGTTTAAAAGGGGTTCATTTACTCCAACATCCATAAAGCTTGAGTCACGACAGAGCGGTTACTTCGGCCTCATAGAGAAATTGAGGGACAATTACTTCCTTGACCTGAAGGCACAATTTCAAGGAGATTAGTTTTGGACACAACTTATAAAGTTGAATGACTTTTGTCCAAAAAGAAGGGAAAAAAACGTGAGTTACTTGCTAATTCAAATTCTTTTTAATTTGTATTTCACCAGACATTTTTCTCTATTTTGTTCCCACATAATATTATACATTACGATATAATATTATTTAGGTGTAGAGAACACACGATATTAATGACTTCTCCCGAAACATTGTCTTGCACAATGAACTCTCCCGCGTCTATTACTGTAGAAATATGCAATCGAGTGTAACCCGACAATATATACATGTGCTTGATAAGATGAGAAAGTTAATTTGAAATGAGCATGTATTATGTGAGATAGTCTTTCAGTTAATGTGTCTTTGATCTTACTCGTTCTGAGCGTCTAGTTGTAATTGATGGTGTGTCTGATACAGTTGTAGGACGACTAGTAGTGTCTTGTTGTTCATAGTAAGTTGATTCTTGCACTGAGATGTTGGGTGATGTTGTTGCTGAAGATGTGACGATGGGTAGTGGTGAGACGATTTCTTCATTTGCCGGAAATGATTCTGATGTCAGTAGTGATCCATCAGTACATTTGAGTTGGTCAATATGTCGTTTCCAGGTTAAGTTTCCAACCTGAATTAAATAAGAAGAAGGACTTAGTCTTTTCAGAACAACTCCGGTTATCCATGTTTCACATTTATGACGATAGTCTCTAACGAGAACAGGTTCGCCAATTTCAACTTGTCGAGTCACTTTCAAAGGAGATGTTTGTTTTTGTATGCGATGACCAATATTAGGATGTAAGGCATCAAGTCTTGTACGTAGTGTCCGTCCCATCAATAATTCTGCGGGAGTACACTGAGTTGTGGAGTGAGGTGTCGTTCTGTAAGAAAGTAAAAATTCTGAGATTTTCTGATTCCAAGACTGTGTTTTGTCACGCTTGGTTTTCATTGCACGTTTAAATGTTCTTACAAAGCGTTCGGCTTCGCCATTTGTACTCGGGTGATACGGTGGTGCAAGAATGTGTGAAATATTGTTGTTCTTCATAAAATTTTTGAAAATGTCAGAAATAAATTGTGGTCCATTATCGGATACAAGTTCATGAGGTACACCAAAGTTTGAGAAAATAGAGCGAAGTTTTTCAACAGTCTGCTCAGCGGTAGTGGAAGACATATGACATACTACTTGCCATTTAGAATGCGCATCAACAAGAATCATAAAAGTTTCGCCCATGAATGGTCCTGCGAAGTCTTTGTGCACTCGGGACCATGGTTGCGATGGCCATTTCCAAGGATTGGTGTATGTTTGTGGTGCTTTGGGTTGCATATCTTGACAGATAGTACATTTCCTAACAAGGTTCTCTATATCTCTGTCGAGTGATGGCCACCAAACGTGCATTCGTGCGAGCGACTTCATTCGTACTATTCCAGGGTGATTGGTGTGTAATTCAGATAAAATTTTCAATTGAAACTTAGTTGGTATTATAGTTCTTGTTCCCCACAAGAGACATCCTTCTTCCGTAGAAAGTTCATTTCGACGATTAAAAAATGGTTGTAATTCTGGGGTAAGATTATCGGAGGTAGTCGACCATCCATTAGTTGTAAAATACAAGGCTTTTGATAGAACTGAATCATGTTTAGTTTCACGACTTATAGACTTTGCAGTGACTGGAAGATTGTTGACATTGACAAGATTAACTAGTTGAGCTTCGGTGGTGAGGTTGGATTTTGTAATCGGTTCAGTCATTTCAGGCAGAGTTAGTCTAGATAAAGCATCTGCATTACTGCTTTGCTTGGATGTTCGGAGCTTGATGTCATAGTTGTATGCTGCTAATTCGATTGCCCATCGTTGTATGCGAGCTGCGCTGAGAACAGGTATTCCTTTTTTGGGTCCAAATATTAAACTGAGTGGTTTATTATCAGTGATAAGAGTAAATTTTCTGCCAAACAGATATTGATGAAATTTTCGATGTCCAAATATTATGACCAAGCCTTCCCTTTCGATTTGTGAATAATTGCATTCGCTTGTTGTGAGAGACCTTGAAGCGTAAGCAATTGGTCGTTCACCATTTGGTGTGATGTGAGATATTATTGCGCCAACCTCAATAGGAGATCCATCTACAGCAAGGGTAACAGGTGCGCTGGAGTCATAATGTATTAGTACATTATCAGTACAAGTCAGTAAAGTTTTCAGGTTTATGTGAGCTTTTTCCACACTATCATCCCAATTCCATTCAACATCTTTTTTAAGAAGGTGGTTAAGAGGTGAGCAAATTGTTGACATATTGGCAATGTGTTTTCGGCAATGATTTACAAGTCCAAGGAATGACTGAAGTTCGGCTTTACAAGTTGGTCTGGGTGCATTTCGAATTGCATTCATACCGTCCTGATCTATGCATATACCATTATCATCGATAGTGAATCCCAGGTAAGTAAGTTGTGGCACCAAGTATTCACATTTGGATTTTTGAAGTCTGATGTTAGCATGTTCAAGTCTGTTGAGCACACTATCAAGATTCTCAAGATGTTCTTTATCGGTTCTACCGGTAACTATCATGTCGTCTTGATAACAACCTACGTTCAAACCATTGAGTATTTTATCCATGGCCGATTGAAAAATTGCTGCTGCCGTGGAAATTCCATATGGCATACGTGTATATTGGTACAGACCTGGGTGTGTGTTAATAGCGACATATTTGCGAGAGTTTGGTTCCAATTCAATTTGTTGGTAGGCCTGCGAGAGGTCTAACTTAGTAAATTTTTTCCCACCATTTAGCATTTGAAATAGTTCATCTGGTGTGGGCAGTGGATGTTCTGCAGGTTGTAGATCTTGATTTATAGCGACCTTATAATCACCGCAAATTCTTATGTCGCCGTTGGGTTTTTGCACTGGAACTATAGGTGCAGCCCAATCAATGTATTCAATTTTTTCAATGATACCTAGTTTCTCTAAACGTGAGAGTTCTTTTGCAATTCCATCACGCAATGCAAATGGTACTGGTCGTGGCTTGAAGAATTTTGGTTTGGCATCAGGTTTTATGTTAAGTTTGGCTTGGAATCCTTTTATTTTTCCAAGATTTTCTTTAAAAACTCCTTCATGTTTCATTAAAACAGTTTCTAAACCTGAAGGGTTAACAGTGTCTATGTTATTTATTTATTGGTCAGATATGGTTCTTACTTTAGTTAAAGGGGAAAGTTGATATCGTAATTGTGTGACACAGTTGGGATATCTACTTTCCCCTTTATGTAAAGTAAAAGCAAAATACTTCTGCATACTATGTACATTTAAGCAAATTTGAAGAGGTTTTACTTTTCATTACAACCAAGCCAGAAAATAAGCAGACTGTCATCTGCAAAATGAGGTCCCCAGAGGGTGAATTTAGTGATGCTACCCTGCACAGGGTAGCATCACTAAATTTACCCTCTATGAACCTCAATCTGAATCAGGGTCTCAAAACTAAACAGAAAGAGGTTCCCAGAGGATAAATTGGCCCACTGTATGGGATAGCATCATCAAATTCACCCTCTGGGGACCTCATTCTGAAAATGTCAGACTGCTTATTTTCAGGCCCAATTACAACACTTATGATATCATAAAAAGAGAGAGTGATGAACTGTGCAGATTACTCCTAGAAATGCTTTCTTGTTTTTCTTACAGTTTCTATTACATTCCAATGAAGCAAGACAGCATTCAGACTAAGTCAAAAGCTATCATTTCAAAGGAAAAATGGTTGAGTTCTTTAAATACATGTTTGAATGACTTGGGTGAGTAGACTGGTTGTTGTTGCAGTTATCATTGTTTGGGTTAGTAGCTTGTTCATAACCGCTACAATAATGCTATGGAATTCAATCATTCTCCTTTTCACATAATTATTCTCTATTTTGATCAAGGATAACATTTTTTAATTGACCCAAGCGCATATTTTGAAAGAAAAACTGAAATAAAAATTCTATTTTTGAGGATTATGAATTGAAAGTTCATATACAGCATGTTATAACACAGAACGTAACACTTTCATAATTTTTCAATTTTCAAGAAATGAGCCGATTTAAAGGAATAAAAAAAAGTGAAGAAATTTAAGTTTAAAAAAAATCCCTATGGCTACTTTAAGACTGATAATGTAAACTCCATGAAAAAAAAAATAGAAGCAACAGATTACCAGAAAAAAATGTTTACAAATGGTTTTTGTAAAAACAACTACCAATAAATGGTGTTTACAAATAGTTTTTGAAAAAAAATTATTTTATTTTTTGATAAAATATGAGACAGGGCAATGCGGGTTTTATGAGAGAAAAAAAAATTTCCAAGTGTGTTTCATATCCCTTTGAATGATGATGGTATCTTTTACGCCAGTTCTGTGGTGTCATTAACTGGAAGTGTCTGTATTCATTACTTGTGGGAAGGCCAAACAATAATTTAAACATGCAGCCTTGGGGCTGCACATTGAAAATCTTGGTTGGTCTACCCACAAATACACTGAGCAACTATCTACTTAATGAATTATCACCTTCCTGGGTCAAGTTCAATGTGTTAAGTAAATTATATAACACTTAGAAAAAGGACTTATGATTGTTAGATCTTTCGTTTAAAATGAAGATTTAATAAATTCAAAGGAATTACTTTTCACCTGTGTACTTATTTACTGGGGTTTAACTTTTCAACTGCTAGGGTCATTTTGTGTTGGATAATAAATTTTAGTGACAATGACGGTCGTAAGACTGCTTTATTTTTTTTATTTTGGCTGGACATATTATAGTTACAAATTGTCTTTAACTGTAGCAAACTTGCAATAATGAATCCTGAATTATTATAATATACCTTAAGGAAGATTTATAGAGTTGGAAAAATTATTGGTTAAAACTTACAATGGCAATTACAAACATGAAAATCATTCTATTAAAAAGAAAATTAGCTATTAAATTCTCTCCCTTGATATACACAATAGTTTCAAACTTTTCAGATAAATGCTGAAATTTGGTTACCTCCCTTGATATACTTGATGCCAGAAAGACAGTCTTGTCCAAGCTTTTCACAAGCTATTTGTTCAAATCAAACAAAAGAAGTTACACATATTAATGATTTTTAAAGTTAGTTTAACCCACAGCACACTGGTGTGAAAATATCTAAAATTCAGGCTGCATAGAAATTTAACCTATTCAAACTTGTTTGACAGAGCTCATTGAGCTCTGTCAAACAAGATTTAACAGGTTAAAATTCCAAGTTGCATCATGAGAAAAAATGCTTTCTTGTTATTTCAGTATTTTGACATTGGTGTACAGAGGGTTATCATTGCATTCCCCAAACAGAATGAACATCAGACTGCCACAAAACTATTGGTCTGAAGTTTATGTTTTACAGTGTGAAAAGGACTTTTCCAAAAATGAAACATTTTGTTTTTACTAGTTTTTAATAGGGCTGCACAATATTCTAAACTGAATACCAGTATCAGTATTAAAAAAAAATGCAGTATACTGGCATACTGAAAGACTGTTCAGATATCTGAACATACATACCACAATTGGGACTTCAGCCATCACAGTCCGAACGAATTAGCATGCCTTAAAGATGAAATTCAAATAACCCTTTACCCAATGCAGGCAATATAAAAATTTATAATTTTATATAGCAATTTATCAAATTTTTTCAAAAAGTTCAACAAAACAATATCATGTGATCCCTCATTGGAATGAGCTTGTTCCAATGAGGGGTCACATGATATAGTTTCGTTGAAATGTTTTTGAAAAATATTTTTTCAACTGCTGAATTTGTATATTATGCAGACGAATGAGGCCAATTTGGTGGGAAAAGGAATAATATTATTATTCATTTGGGACTACAGTGAAAACTCACATCTTGAAAAAAATTAAATTGTGGGTAAATAAAGAATGACTATAAACTGATATTTTTGTAACACCGGTATTCAATCGATACTGGTTTCAATACCTGTATGTATCGGTTTATTGATATACTGTGCAGCACTAGTTTTTCACAACTTTTGAAATTCTTCAAAACAAATAATTATTTCACAATGTCTTCTGAATTCCAATAATATTTTAAACACTACTGCCTAATTGGAGTACCAGCTAAAATAGGTGAATCTGTAGCATAATCAACCACATAAAGATTCCTTTACAATTTTTCTTTCACTGTTAACACTGGAAGCACCATCCTATCAACATCAGTATCAGGGGTATTTCTCAAACAGAAATCCAGGAACTGGTGTAAGAGGTTTGTATATATAGTTGAGGGAAAATGTGAACATTTTTATTCTGCTTTAGCAACAACCTTCAAGCCATGTTTGGGAGAAAACAGTTTAAAATAATAAAACTGGAACGGCAATTTTTGTGAAAAGGGTTGGTGGGATATGGTCATTCGAAAGGTAAAGTATTCATGTCTTGATATTTAAGGTAACATGTATTTTCATAATCTGTAGCTTTATCATGAGTGTAACATAAGTATAAAATGAAGTTAAGCTAATTGTTTATACCTATACTGTCCAATTTAAAGGACCCCTCACTGAGCTCATACCAATGAGGGTTCACAGGATATGTTTTTTGTTGAAATGTTTTGAAAAATTTGATAAAATAATAAATTTTGATTTCATCTGCATTGGGTAAAGGGCTAAAGAAAACACTGATGTCAGATAATCATTGCTATGGGTATTTGTATAGACCTTTCAAATTCGTATATTTATTGGGTTTTAAGGTCCTTTTCAGCATCTACATATATGGCTCTATCATGACCACAACACAATGACATGAATGAATGAACTCAACTTTAGCTGATCATTACATATATGACCCCCATTTTAGAGAGATTACACCTAGCCATTGGATATAAAGTTCCATAAAACCAGTATAACAGTATTTTTCTTTCACAGTGAAACAGCACTGTGCCACTTCCCAGGGTTCATACAGGGAAGGTACTGAATGATCATAAATCTAGTACTGCACCAGCAGAGTTACCAATGTCACCACAACCTTCAATCTTAAATCACAGATAGGATAAATTATTAAAGGCCTTGATGATCTGATCAGCTTGAAAAGCAATTGAATCGATAAAGGTATTGGTATATAGTTTCTGTGTAACAGCTGAATAAACATGCCTGGCCTCATACACAACCTTTAATACAACACAAATGGCAAAAGATACTTGCAAAAATATTACCAAGTAACATTTTTAATTTTTTGCCTCAAAAACATAGCTTTCATGTATTCCTTACTGGAATGGTTTTATCAAAAATGTATTCCAGGTGCTACTCACACTTTGCTAAGGATCACAACTGCTCATTGACATATCTGTTATATAAATGAGGAAAATGTGATTCCCTGAGTCAGTGATTCTAAGATTCAGTTCAGTCCAGTCCAGTCCAGTCCAGCTGGACATTCAAGTTTGGATTATCTCCCTTGATATACAATGGAACTGGAAATTGGGTGGGTGGGGCTACCATCTTGGGATGGGTCAGACCACTAGTTTGTACATAAAAGGTAACTAGAGTTATGTCACGCATGCAGACCGACTGTCCCAGCAATGGCAATGTGTAGACACAAAATAGTCTGTGCCATTTTTTGTTAATCGTTTACCATCAAAGTCCCTCACTCCCATTTCCTTCCAATCTGTATTACTTTTGTAAAACAACAGAAGAATGCTGCACAAGGCATTTCTTTATATTTCAAACTTGAAGCACAGGTAATGAGAAAAAAAGCTGCATACAAGTAAAAGAAATCATGTCTGTAAATGCAATTATTAAAAGTTGTATTGATCATGCAAAAACAAAAAGTGACAAAGTATGTGTTAGAAGCCCAATTTCAAATTTGAAGAAATTAAATTCGAAAACTGTTTTGAAAAGGGTTAAATTAACGCAAATATTAATTGAAACCACTGTAAACAGAATCCGTAGACCTTGCCCCAAATAAAAAACAATGACGTTGCAACACAGTGTTTGAAGAATAAAAGGTACAACCTTGAAAAGCAAAACTTTAATCCGAAACTTTAAGTTGGGAATAATAAGTAAAATTGACTGCAAAAAAAGGGTTAAATATTTCCTAAAACTGATAAAAGAAATCACTGATGTAAATGCAATCATTAAGTTGTATTGACCATGCAAGAATTAAAGTAACAAAGTATGTGGTAAAAGCCTAATTTCTAATACAAATAAACACAGTCTGAAAACATGTTTAAAAGGGGTTAAAACCCTGTCAATATTAATTAAAATCACTGTGGAAAGCTTCAGTAGACAGTATAGACATTGTCCCAAATGAAAACAGTGACATTCCACTAAAATGTTTGAATAATTAAAGGTTTAACTCTGTAAATAAAAAAAACTTTAATCAAAAACCTTAACCTTCAAGTTCTAAGTTAAATTGACTGCAAAAAAGGGATAAATATGTCCCAAAATAACCTAAAACATAATGAGAATGATACAATCAATAGTAATTAATATTAATTAAAAGTAAAAAAAATGTAAACTTCACTAAAAAACTTCAACCACAAACTTTAACCCAAACTCTAAATGTTAACAGACGGACGGATGGAAGAAAGTCTTGACTATAGCCCTGGCTGTAAACAGTCAGGCTAAAAATGCCTAATTGGCACCCCCAGGGGGCTGGGGTGGGTGGGTGGGTGGTTGTGCTGGAGGGTAGTGTGGGAGGGAGGCAGAGGTAGAGGAGTCCAAATTGTTTCTGCATGTAGTCACACTAAATCCTTCAAAATGCATTTTGGACCAAAGAAAAAAAGTGCCTAATTGGAATGGGGGGGGGGGGGGGAGGAGGGGCAGGGGGGGGGGGTGTAGGGTATGGAGTTGAAGACCAGGGCAATAACTTCAACAATTTTCATTGATTAATGGTGGTCATTGAACTTGACATAGACATTGCTGCTGTAAAGACATATATTGAAAAGAATTTGAATCTGTTAACTATTGTTCAAGTTATGCCATAAACAAAGTTCGGACAGATTGGCGGATAGCCAGGCTGATGGACAGATGGATGGATGGAACTCTATGCTATATCCCTCCCTTGTGGGAGGATAAAAAGTAACAAAGTATGTGGTAGAAGGCTATTTAAAATTTAGAGAAACTAAGTTCAAAAACCGTTTTGAAAAGGATTAAATTAATGCCAATATTATTTGAAACCTCTGTATATAGGGTCAGTAGACTTTGCCCCAAATGAAAAACAATGATGTTGTAACACAGTGTTTGAAGAATGAAAGGTACAACCTTGAAAAGCAAAACTTTAATACGAAACTTTAAGCAAGGAATACCAAGTAAAACAGACTGCCAAAAACAGGTTAAATATTTCCTAAAACCGATAAAAGAAATCATTGATACAAAAGCAATCATTAAGTTGTACTGACCATGCAAGAATTAAAATAAGAAAGTATGTGGGAAAGCCTAATTTCAAATACAAAGTAACTAAGTCTGAAAACATGTTTAAAATCGTGCCAATATTAATGAAAATCACTGTAGAAAGGTTCAGTAGATAGTATACATTGTCCCAAATGAGAAACAGTGACATTGCAGTAAAGTGTTTGAAGAAATAAGGGTGTAACTTTGCAAACAAAAAAAAAACTTTAACCAAAAACTTTAACCTGGAAGTTCTAAGTTAAATTGCCATACAAAAAAAGGGTTAAGTATTTCTCAAAATAAGATGAAAAACATAATGAGAATGATACAATCAATAGTAATTAATATTAATTTAAAAGAAAAAAAACTTTAACCTTGACTAAAAAACTTTAAACTTTAACCAAAATTCTAAATGTTAACAGATGAACAGACGGATGGACAGATGGACGAAAGTCATGACTATAGCCCCAAACTGTAAACAGTCAGGCTAAATATATGATTCAAGTCACACACCTTAGTACAGATAAACTCTCCCCAGAACCTTTAATTTGTTGTTGCATGTGTGCAATCATCCATAGTCAATGTAAAAGTGGATCATCTCCCTTTCTGAGAATATCAAGCTTCATTAGGCTCATTTTGAGATTACCATTAAAGTCTTCCTAACTTTATTGTAAGGATTTCAAATATTACATTTCGAGTTTGCAAGTGAAAATCAGTATCTCTTAATAAGCCTCCCAGACATCATTTTAGTCTTTAAAAACACTCCAGATGTTCATGTATAAGGATGCAGCAGTCAGACATATCAGAGACAGGCTAATGCAGCTCTAGGGGTGGGCCAAAGTGTGATCTCTAGGGCCTAGAATTAGTTCAGACATCCTGGTAGAGTTGAGAGAAAACACAGTGTGGATCGACAGTCACAACAGCTCATTAAAAACATACTTACATTGTTACCACAGCATACATGTACTGCCCTATCAATGCTACAGCTCTGTAAAGCAACCAAATCCATTGTATCCACACAAACAATCAGGAACTGATGGCACAAAGATGGACTATGTGCAAGAACACATCACAGTCCACATTCTTCCTCAGTAGGGGGGGGGGGGGGGGGGTGGCAGAGGGCAGAGGAAACAGGGTTGAGTGGTGAAAAGATCTCAGTACTGGACAGAGACTTAACTAGTAGAGTGCTGGAAACCCATATTTGGGCTTTATTCTGAACAGCCGGTTCCTACAGTTAAAGATTTCATATTCTGTGGATGTCCTTCATATTATCTTCAAAGTACTTACTTTATTTTCATCAATTTGCCTTGTTACAATTTATGGGAAAGTGCCTATAGGCACTCTCCCATAAATAAATTGAGACAATGCAAAAACATGTGAACAAATTTTGATGCTGAGAAAAATTTAGCACTCTACCAGTTAATAGTCCAATACCTGTTTACATACATTGTATGAGACCAGATTCCATCTAAACTTTCTAGATTGATGCATTAAGCTGATGTCATTGTGACAGAGCATGACTGGTATGGTTGTGGCTCAGTAATGGTATGGGGTGGTGTCCATTTGGTTGACTACACAGATCCCCGTCTTATCCAGACTAGAGTTTGCAACCCTCACGGTAGCCCCTGCCATAGTGGCAATCAGAAAACTGGTGCATTATTTGTTGAATCATAACAGAAAATAAAGCATGCTCCAGCAGAGTGCAATGACACAGGAGGTTTGTTACAAATCACTGCAGTGATTTATTATTTGTACATGTAAATATTCTGTGTCTGTAAGACACATATGATGAATGGATAGAGGAAGAAGAAGAAAAGAAAGAAGTAAAGAAGGATAAAGAAATCCAGCTTGCAAACATTGATGCAATATCTTCACATTCTGGAAAGAAAAAAGTAAGCAGCTTATTTGTATTTGATATTAATGAGGATGTATACAGCCTTAATGGTATTGAGCCTAAATAGAATGGAAAAAGGAGGAAACTTATTGGGAAAGTGGGGGTAAATTTTTGCCATTACATGTTCAGTAATGTTACATCGTTCATTGGTGCCTTGCAGTTCAATGGAAATTCCCACTTAGTGAGATGAAATCATGTACCACTTCAAAAATTAGATGGTTCTTCTCAATTGTGAACCAAAAAGAAGTGCAAGTACCTCTATAATGCATGGGAGTAAATTGATCTTAGTTTAACAGTTGTTTGAGATGATTGGACAATGTAAGAAGATTTTGTGTGCTTTTCACCCACCACACTGACAGAAAGGGGTACAGAAAGGGGTACATGTAGCTGACAAATGATTATTGTATAAGTGGGAGTGGGAGTTAAGGTTACTACAATGCAACTACAACCTACAATATATTTGAGCTGTTTGAGCTGTGCAAGATTTTGCACAACTGTAAAACACAGGTAGTCATTGGTGGGCATTAATCAGGAAATTCTTCAAATTAATTAACTATTAACTGACAGTATTTTATCTATATTTATTTATTGGTGTTTAAGGTCACATACTTATGCACAATGGCTAATCGTGACCATGACAGTTTTACGGGTGGAGGAAGCCGGAGTACCCAGAGAGAACCACCAAGCATCGGCAAGCAACTGTCAGCTTAAAATTCTAACTTTGTTCAAGCTCCGCTTAAGCAGGGTTACAGTGGTCGAAGACATGTGCACCATCGACATGCAGCATGCCTTAATGCACAATGTCATCGTGCCCCCATGCAGGCAAATGGGATAAAGTGCCTTGCCCAAGGACACAATGCGGGTCGTCCTGGATGGGGATCAAACTTGGGACCTCTAGCGTATAAGTCCAACAGTCTACCACTGAGCCACCACACTCCCCACTAAGTATTTTAAAAATATTTTTCATCAAATCTAGTCATGGCTGCTTTGAAGCAGCCATGACTAGATTTGATGAAAAATTCATCAAAGTAGGTTTCAAGAAATTGTTAGTCAAGAAGCCAGTACAATTTGTAGGTGAAAATAAGATTAGGTCCGGTCAAATCTGACTTATTTTAGTAGTAAGTAATTTTGTGTCATGCCCTGGGCAGCATGTAAAGAGTTAATGATGAGTTTTCATGTACAGATAAGGACAGGTTATTCTACTGCTCTTTAATACTAGGGATGAAAGAAAACTGATTCCAACAAAATGAAACTCTGTGGTTTTTACATGACCGAATATTGAGTGATGTGTTTAACAGTGAGACAAGCTTCACTGCATACCACCGTACTTTTTAAAAAAAAAATAATTTGCAGGAAATCCCATCTTCTATAAAGTCAGCTAGTTTTGATATTGATAGTCAATACTGTATGAAGGGTAAGAATTATATCCTTCATGCAGCAGTTTTATCGGTTTTATGTTTTATCCTATTACTTTGTCAATAAGACTGAAAAATGAACATAAATTGTTGGTATTGGCAACAAAATACTCCACCCCAACATATGTTACTATTTACATCAGTAATTATCCTTTGTTAGAAGTGAATGAATGTACTATGATCGCAAAGATATAATTTCGTTCAATAATCTGAGCAAACAAATGACAGTCATAATTTTGGTCATCTGAAGTGATCATAATATCATTTGTCAATAGACAGAAAACCTTTCACCATGGGATGTACTTGATCTATGAGTTGTGTGTCAAACATGTTCAAAGATAAAATCACTTACACCATTATGACATTCTGAATAGGTAAAAATAAGAGGTTTGTATAGGTAAATACAATTTATATAGTAGACCTCTTCAACCTTTCAGTTTAATAAATTGATATAAACTATCATTTAGCTCAATACATGTGATCTTAATAGATTATACAAACACCATGTACCATGAAGTCCAGAACTCCCATACTGTGAACAGGCCAGTTATTTTGAGACAAATGATCATCATCGTCCTTTTTCGCCCACATGATCTGAAAATAAGGAAACTGGAAAATGCCCACCAACATTAGAAAAATCTTGATGAACTACATGTAAGGGAATCTTCAAAGATCTGTAAACACAAGAAGTCTAATGGAAACATAGCAAGTCTTTTTAACCCCTAAGGGTCTCGGTTTTCCAGAATTTTTTACTCACACCACACCTTATGTGGCAAGCAGTTTAGCAGAGATATCTAGCCAAGTCTTGGCTGCTACTAAAGAACTGTGTATGCCACATATTAAATGATTCTGACTGGTGTTTCTGGAGAAGTAGAGTTTTAAAGTGGTGTTTCTTGAGAAGTAGAGTTCTAAAGATTATTCCTCATATTGGACTAAGTTAAAATTTGGGCTCCAATAGGGAACCCAAATATTAACCCAGGGACTTGGTTTGAACAACATGAGATCTAACCTCCCTAAGGATGTTGTATACCAAATATCAAAAAATTCCGAAAGGTGACTCTAAAAAAGAAGACTTTTAAAGATTATTCCCCATATTGCACTAAGTTAAAATTTTGGCCCCCCACAGGAAGCCAAAATATAAATGGAGGGACTTGATTTCAACAATCTTGAATCTGACTCTCATAACAATGATGTATACCAAACATTAAAAAAATTCTGACTGGTAGTTCTGAAGAAGAACATTTTTAAATATTATTCTCAATATTGCCATAAGTTAAAATTTGGGCTCCAGAATTGAAACCAAATATGAACCAAGGGGCTTACTTTTAACAAATTCTGATTTCTGATTAGTGATTCTGGAGAAATTTTTTTTAATTTTTGCAAAAATGATGAGTCAGCCTCCCCCCCTACAAAACACTCTGGCGATTTGTTTTTACCATTGCATTCAAGTGAGTCCTAAGGATACTTAATAAATAACAGTACTCTGTTGTGTGTGGTTTGAGAAATATGGGCATTTGAAATATTTCTATTTTTAGCTCCTGGAGTTCCCACAGGGACACAGGATTTTTTTGCATGAATCAAGTACTTGTTACTTAATAATACCAATTATCAAATTTGGTCCAAATCGGACCATCGGTTCAGAAAATAGAAATTTCCGGCAGGGCCAAAAATCTTGCCCCTCCCATTACAAAGGCAAATATTGTTCCACGAACTTTGTTTTAACAATCTTGATCCTACTTGATCAACAAACTTGATCCTATACCTCAAATGGAAGGTCCACACCAAATATCAAGTCATTATACCCAGTGGTTCATGAGAAGAAGATTTTTAAAAAAAATTGGAGCATTTTCCCCCACCCCTCCCTATGGGGCTGGGCAAGTTGATTTGAAAACAAAAATGCGATGTTAGATCAAGCAATCAACTCAAATTTAACTGAAATCAGCTCAGTGGTTTTAGAGGAGCAGGTGCAAACACCATGATCACGGATGATGGATGGTGAGTGATCACGAAAACTCATCCTAACTTAGAGACAGGTGAGCTAAAAAACTCCCCGCCAGCATGCAATTTTACAAAAATAGCCTGAGAAACAGAAGATCTACTTTGTGGGCCTAATATTTTGTTTTATCAGACAGGATCAATCATGTATCGTTTTTTTATCTTTACAGTTCTCTAACATGACAGGAGATCATTATCATGAGTAAAAGGTAGTCAATTACTAAGAGGAATGAAGTCAATTAAACACAAGGAGCAACAGGTCTGGACGTATTACAAGTGAACAGCTACCAAACAGAAGTCTGAGTGCATGTATCCGTGAAGCTATTGCAAAAAATAATAACTTTTAACAGGCATTATAGTTAATGTATAATGTTTATTATTATCAACAAAAATGAACCTACATATACTGTATCTTAATGTAAAATGTACATCCAATTGTTTTGGACACTTCAGAAGATTTAAAAAAAACAAAAACAATTTCTCACTACATTATTCCTCTTGCACATCTATGAATAGCATGTGAAATTAAATGATTTTTAAAAATGTTATATAAAATTTTCTTTTTGGTTTTTCTTCATAAAAGATTAAATATAACCAAAATACGCAGCCTTTTGGGATCTTCGAATCACATATTCTAGTTTCGAATCGAGTATATTATTTGAAATTCTTGTGCCCAAACTTGTGCGATAAACATTAACCCATTCAAATGCCTGTGCAGTTCTGTATTTATTACACATGTCTGCAAATTTCTTAAGCAGATCATTTTCTAGTATACAGTAAGAATTTACCAGTCCTTCGTAGATGCATAGGAAACAAAATAAGAGAAAAATCCAAAATAATCTTCACAATCAGGGGACCAGTCTTATTGTTACTTCCTATGCTGTTTGAACTTTCATTCATAATTTCAACTTTTAATGCATCATAACTTCGATCAATGAAACACTGTGAAACTGAAATACAATTTAAGATCTTTTCATGCTTCACTTTTATAGCACGAATTGTGAGTGGTTAATGTGATCCCCGCAAAAAAGTTACAGTACTTTCACAACAAACAACAGATTTAAATTCGGAAAAGCACTTCAATGAGTACCGTAATAATAAAAATTCACATATTTATCTGACTTCCACGCAGCTGTTGTTGTTCAACAGATTGACAGGTTTAGATTTTAGTCAGAATTAAGATTGTCATTGTCAAATCATTCCACGTGAATTAAATTTATATCCTTATTGCTCAGTTGAAATGATTGTATAATTCACAATGTCCCCTCATAATTTATTAAAGTCTGTGTTATAGAGTTCAAGAGATATACAGAATCTATACGAATTCCAATGAATATCAACATGCAGTTTTTGGACACACACTTTGTTTTGTATTTCAATTTTGGTGATCTAAAAACTTGCTTGCACAACGTCATTCATTCATAGTGACGCCACTCAAGGAGGCTTTCAGGTTCAGTCTACATTGTTCTTAGTTTGAACCACATGTCTGTCATTGCCATGTCATATTTTTTAACCCATACATGTCTAGTCCTTCAAACCATATTCAGTACACTGATCAACCGATAAGGATTTGTGACTGCCACCTGCTTGCCAATTAGTTGAGCACACAATCGGCCAGTTGTGAGTGCCGATGTCAGATAGTAACAACCAAAATAAGTAGTATGTTTAAGAATACATAGAACAGGGTTAATTTTAGAGTAGTCAGGTTGATTGGTTTGTTGACTACAAGAGTATGTCAGTGTGTGTGTTAAAATAAAAATATTACATCAGTGCAAACAAGTTAACAGCGCAACATCTTTGATCAATGATCAAAGACATTGCACTGTTAGTTTGTTTCTGCTGATGTCACATTTCATTGAGTCATCGCATAACACATGGGGTGTGTGTCATGAGCAGCAATCAAAGGGAAGATCAGACCTATCAATGAGATTTGGCCAATCTTCATTCCTGCCAATCATTATGGCAACTTATTAAGTTTGTTACTGCTTGTATGAGATTGTTAATCAAATGGAAATACAAACAATTTTGATCCAGTGGTTTTCCAGGTACCCATCTGTATGGACGGATGTTCAAACACTTCTACCGATAGTCAACTGATGGCTTAAAATCGGCCGATGTCAGATATGATTGCTGAACAATAGTTCATCACTAATTCAGTATTGTTCATGTTAATAAAATACATTAAAAAGTTTCCTCTCATGCTTAGCCAGTGTATACATGTACATGTATTACCTGACTTCCTACAGAAATAATGGAAACTCTGATACTGTTGACTGGTAACTCCCATGTTACAACATCAAAATAAATGGTTCATTGTACAGTGGAGCCCACTTAAATGGATATATCTTAAATGAATAACCCTGTTAATTGAATATAATTTCCCAACACAAAACCATTTACCATACCTCCAGTACAAATTTAATCTGTTAATTGAATATTGGTTATAGAGTAAACTCCTGTTAATTGAATTAAAAATCTTGTAACCTGTCGAGAAATTGCCCTGACTCTCCCCAGTTTTCCTTTGTTTATAGACCTATTTGGCCTCACTACATCCAATACAGGCATTTAATCTATTATATCTTGACAGAGTTCATAAATGCTAAGTTTATCTCTAGAATACAGGAAAGTGGCACAATCCGTTAATTGAATACTCCTGTTAATTGAATAATTTTCATTGGCAAGATGGTTATTCAATTAACAGGGTTCCACTGTATTGGAATGGGTGCAGGTATCTCCAGAGATA